>PVIU01006051.1:7015-106058 GCA_004026605.1 Ondatra zibethicus | reverse complement strand
GGGGGTAGTGGGAGGGGACCGGAAGAAGGAGAAGAAATGTAAAAATTTTATTTCTTTAATTATGTTTTTGAATGGAAAAAATAAAATAAAAAAAAGAAAGTTGGGGGAAGGTAATGACTGATGGACGTGATCAAAGTACAATGTGTAAATTGTATAAATTTTAAAATTTTCAGCAAAAATTGAAATAGTACATACATTTAAAGTAGAAAGGTATTGAGTGGGAAATGAGGTGTATCTGAGAGCATGAGTGTGGGGTTCTCGAAGAATAGTCATACTTTGGTAAAAGGGTTGGGAAGCATAAGAGTTAAGATTAAAAGAGATACTTGGGATAGGAATAAGACACACCCAGATGTGGGTACATACACCTGAAGGAAAAGCCACTATGACTTGCTTTGGCACTAGACACATAGATTTTGTTTTTTTGGTAGCTCTTGATGCATCTCAAAGGTCACTAAGAAACTGCTGTTTCCTTTGCTCTCTACTTGTAATAAGTGGAAATACAGGGTGGCTTTTCTGGGAACTTGGGTGGGAATACAATGGTAAGGTAAAATGAAGAGACACAGGGTTGCATGGGGTCAGGTAGGATGTGGGTTTTTTTGGTTTTTTGTTTTGTTTTGTTTTGTTTTTACCATAAGTAACCCTACTTTCTTGGTTTAAAAAAATGTACAAAATTGTGGCTTTATAGCTAGGAAAGAAGAAAGGTCTTAAGCAAATGTTCAACATGCTGAGATTCCCACTCTTCACCCAGTAAAAGGTTTTAACCAGACAGGGTGAGGGGCTCCTTTTCTTTTCCCTTCTTTTGTTTCAGGAATTTTCCCTGTTTTCCTATCCTGTCTCAAAAGGAGGGAGGTGAGAAGTGCCTGCTGGAATGCAGGAGAGGGGCTGCTTTGAAGCAACTGCAGCCACCGGTTCTGTAACAGGAACTGAACAGCCAACTCATCCATTGGCCGCTCATCCTCCTCTCGGGGGAACTCTGCAGAGTCCCAGCTGTGGTGCACTCTGCTCAAGGGAGTTCGAAGAGACACTGAAACCACTGTCTTCTTAAAGCACATTCTGGTTGGAGAGATGAATTACAACCAAGGTCAACAATAAATGTTTAAGATGCTGACAATCAGCGCTAAAGAGAAAGGGAGAACAAAGAGGAGAATACAAGAAGAGGAGAAGGGATTTGGGTTGGGATTTCCATGACTTAGAAGGAGTGATTTGGGGTCAAGAGAAAAGCTTTTTCAAAGCTGAGCCACATCAAGAAGCAAGTGCTGGGACAGGTCTTTGAATGGCTCAGACAGTCACGGGGCTGGTGTAGCAGAGGAAGATGTGGTCAGAAGGACGAGGCCAATGCACAGGGAAAGGGCTTCTAAAGTGCTTACCACATAAGCACGAGGACCTGAGTTCCATTCCCCAGCATCCATGTAAATGCTGGGTGTGGTGGTGTGTGCCTGCAACCACAGCACTGGGACCAGGCAGAGACAGGAGGATGGCTAGGAGTTTCTGGTCGGCCAGCCTAGCTAGTCAGTGAGTGCAACCATCAGTGAGAGACCCTATCTCACAAGTAAAACGTGAAGAAAGAGCTGATGGAAGCTTTTACAGTATGGTGGCGAGAGGAGGATAAATTTTGGCTTAGTGCTGACAGAGCCAGTGTGGGATGAGAGAAAAGAGGAGGCAGAAGGACAAGAAGATAATCGCTGTCAGTTGAGAGGAAGCCTAGAAGAGGAGGAAGAGAAGAGGGATGAGCAGAAGACTGGCAAGAAAAGTCCACGAACATCAGGCAGCTGAGCAGGTGCTCATGGGAAATTCCAGGGAGTGGCCAACATCAGGCCGTCACAAAACTGAACTCAGATGTAAAGAGGAGAAGCCAATCTGACAGAGCAGAGAGAAGGCAGTTGCAAAGTATAAAGGCCCCTATAAGGGTGAATTTGAGGATAATCTTCAGTACATGAGCTGGGCTGGGCTGCACAGCTTTTCACTCACCAAGAACCATCCCTGGGGCCCAGCATAACACAAGGGACCCATAAATGCCCTGAGCCGGCTGCAATGCATGCCATGCAGACTCACGATTTAACTTCTTGCCATCTGAAACCCCTCTGTTTCAAGTCTTGGAATTCAAAACAATTGCTGGCAAAATCAGTCAAGTGCAATGACATTTGTATAAACCCTGAGCCCAGAGCATTACCGTGTAAAATAGTTAGATCTAATCTGTCTCTGGGGGCTTAGCAGCTGCTGCAGCCTGACCGTTGGCTATTTGTTATCAGCTCGTCACCTGGGCTGGCTAAGTGACTAACGATCGGGTTTCTGGGACCTTGCTAATTTTAACTATGTATATAATCACATGCATCCTGAAATAGTGTAGTATAGAAACATTCATAGAAGTAGCACAGTATAAAAATAATATAATATGAATAGCATGGTATGAGTGTAGAAAACTCATAGAAATAACAAAGAATAATAGTATAGAAATAATAAATATTGAATAATGTAATAGGGGAATATACATAACACATAGTATAGAAATAGTCAAAGAAACGGCACTGGGGATATGGGCCACTTAGTAAAGAATTTGACAAACAAGCATGGTGACTTAAGTTCAGATCCCCAGTATCCATGTTTAAGAAAAATAAAAGGCTAGGAATTCTGCAACATACTTGTGATCCCAGCATTAGTGGCAGAGACAGAGGACCTCTGAAGCCCCCGGCCAGCTCACCTGTCAGTGAGCCCCAGATCTAGGGAATAACTGGCCCCAAAAGTAAGGTGGAGAGTGGCATTGACCCCTGGCCTCCACATACATGCACACACACAAATATATACACATGCACACCACACACCCATAATATTCATAGAAATACAGTATAGAATATTCATAGAAACAGTGTAGTATAGAAATATGCATGCAAACTATATATCCTAACTGATGATTGTAAAATATTGCAAAATAGACATAGCAGACTAATCATAAGAAGAAGAGATTCAAAGTAAGTGTTGTCTGGAGAGCACAGAATGGAGTCTGAAGGCAGAAACGATTTGGCCAGTTCACAACTAATGGACTGGAGCACTCTATGTAGAGACAAAGTGAGGGTAAAGGGTGAGTCTAGACAACAGTCTCTGAGGTTCCAGAAAAGGTAACTACTCCTGGGAAGACATAAGGGAAAAACAGAAGCAACCTGCAACAGAGAAAATAAGGAAGAAACCCATGGGGTGAGAAACCTTTTAGTCTATTCCAGGGTGTTTTTTCTAATTAGTTTGTAATTCATTGCCATTTCTCTACATATGAAGCTACAAATTGATATATTAGATTTGTAATGCAATTCACGACCCTTGGGGCGAAAACGTGGAAATACCTTAACTTCCTAAATTTTCTATTACATTGAAGAAAAACGCAAACTTAAGAGACCACACGAAGTCTAAATATTGATAAAGCGATTCAGACAAAGTGAGAAAACTGAGACGTCTCTCCATGGATAGGCCTCTCTCAGACACAACCGCGAACATGCCCTCACATCCACGGGGTGACTTTGCAGGGTTAGCACAAGCGGTCATTTATGATGCTGAGATCCAAGTAAACCCCCTTCTCCCTGGAGCTATGCCCCAATTCCCAGAAGGCCCCAGGAGGGATCAGCATAAATTCTGTGACCGTTATTTGTCTTCACTGTGAGCCAGGCAGCAGCAGCTGGCCCGTTTGCATGCTATGCAAATGGCGCTTCATCAGGGAAGAAAGGCCCACTGCTCTGCTGCTTGCAGAGCAAACAGGAACTGCTTTGGGAAGGAAGCCAGCAGAGAAACAGACAGAAGGTAGTGGGCAGTGGGGCAGGTCAAGAAACATCTTCCACAGAAGCAACATGCAGAGGCAGACAGTGTTGACAAGGCTAGGCCCAGGTTTCTCAGGCTGGACAAATAATACATGGGCGGGAGCCGGGTGGGAGCGGACCGGAGCGGATGGGAGCACATTTGTCTCTTTTCTCTCCACTCGACTTCTTCCAGGAGGAATCTGTGAAACATTTCAGATGTACAGAGTCATCCAGGGCTACAGAGGGTCGAGCTTCACTGAGAGCAAAGCACTTCTCTCTGGGGTGAAGAGAAGAACGATGGGATGGAAGAGAGGAAGGAAAGAAGGCAAGATCTGACGTGAGCCAGCCCCGGAGCAGCCGGCCTGAGTTCCACAACGTATTCATGGAGAACCAGTACAAATCCTGGTCCTCAGCATCTTGGTTTCCTTGTCTGCCGCAGGCATAAGAGTAGCGGCCACAGTGGGTTTCTGGGTAGAGTAAATGTGTCTTCCTCCGTGCTCTCCATGACATGGCGGGAAAAGTCGGTACGACAGATGAGAGTCCAGCTCCTCCGGTTCCCCAAACCCCAAAGCAGCAGCCCACAGGAGGAAGAGATCTAGAAGCTGTAGGGACCCACAAACAAGCAACCTGCCTGTCACGGGCTGTGTGATTCAGCCAGGAATATTTACACGGCTCTGATGATGCAAATCCTCCTTCAACACATAACTGAGTAGTGGTTAAAACCTCTTTAAAACACGGGAGTGGAGTGAAGCCTGCTGGAAGGTTCTAGGCCCCAGTGCACATGTTGTTCCCATGCCCACATACGTGTAGTGTGTGAAGCGGTGCCCTGGCTTCGGATCTGAGAGCCTCCTCTGTCCCTCCCTTTCCACTCAGGAGCAAATCTCTCTGAATTACAGCCTTTACTCTGTGTCTGTCTCTGAGTTTTTTGTTTTTTAATAGTCCTAAATAATGTGCTGTTCAGTTAGGCTTGTCAGTTTTTATGATTTAATAAAAAGAAAAAAACCTAGGCTGAAGAAGCTGTTAAATGACTCTTTTCTTTAAAAACCGCTTGTAAATCCGTATTTTATACTATATGCTTATCTGATTTTTTTTTACTGTGCCTTAGTTTCTAATTTTATATTCTTTGTTGTTCCTCTTCACATATCCACCTACTTTTGTTTATGCATTTTCCTTAAGCGGTCGCTTTCTTTCCTTTAGTTTCTTTGTTTCCCCCCTCCCATGTTTTCTTCTTGTTCTCTCCCTTTTACTTTTTTAACAATATGTTAGCTTTCCTATTGTCTTTTAAAAATATGCATGTTTTTAATTTTTTAATTCCCCTTCTTATAATGAACTGATTTTGGTTTTGAACTGTCTTCGTTAATAAGAAAGATTTCCTGCTTCGCCCTTTTTTTCTTTTTTCTAATCTTTTCTTCTTTCCCACATAGCATTTCCCTTGTATTTCTCCTGCGAGATATTGAACATGGCGGCTGCTTCTGTTCCCTGGGCGACGCCACCTCTTTCCCTTGTCTCATTCATTTACTGTTTCTGTTTCTCCGGTGAAAATACCCAGCTTTGTTACCTCAAAGCACATTCTACAATGGTTTTACCATCTTTAATAATGAGCATTGGCCATGTGTTGGTGGCTATAACTGATTTTAAGTATATTTCCTGCACAGTTTGGTGTTGTTGTCATATAACCTTAGGTTTCCTCCTGTCTGAGTCAAACCAGATTGAGCCTCTAAAGCGAGCTGCTTAATAAGCAGCCCCCGTCCTCCCCCCCCCCAAAAAAAGCTGGAAGAGATATCCAAACTAAGTGTGCAAATCACAACACAGAAATGTGAGAAACGTGACAAAAAGAAGACAACATGGCTTCTCCAGAATGTCAGGGCTCCCCGACAACTGAATTCAAAGACACTGAAACAGATAAGATGCCAGATGAAGACTTTTAGAGTTTCAGGCAAAAATGATCAATGAAAGAACTTTGCTTGCCAACGCCATCTCCATGCTGTGGCAGAGAAGCTCCCGGGCCAGCCCAGCCTGAGGCAGCCTAGAGCCTCACGTTAGACACCACCACGGAAAGGCTGCTCCATGTCCAGGCCACACTGCAAAAACAAAACTGATAGGAAAGACCAAGGGATATGCACCCCCACACAAGCCACTGGTCCCGAGGAAATGTTCTCCAATGAGAATAGCCTAGACAGACCTGGGACGTGGAACTTCAGTGATCATCATAAGCAAGATCTAACAATGCATGAAGTGTGAGGAAGACATGACAGAACAAGTATGTCAAGGAAATTAACTCAGGTGAAGGTAAGAAAAACCCAAATATGTGGTTAAATGAAATGACAAAGATAATTCAAGATTTGAAAACTGAATTCAGTAAAGATATAAAAATACTGAAGAAAGCTAAAACTGAATTAAAGATGGAATTGAAAAGCTCAACCTAGCTAAGAAATGCTCCAGAACAGAGAAACGCCATATCAGTACAATGGGCTGGTTAAAATAGAATACCAGGACTTGAAGATAAAGTAAAGGAATTAGACTACTCAAACAAAACTATTTTTTAAAAAATGTGAAAGGAACGTATAAAAGCCTCAAAAAAAAACTATGAAGTAACAAACCTTTGAATTATAGACACAGAAGAAGAAAATCCCATGTCAATGGTTTAGATAAGATCTTCAACAAGATCTTTAAAAAAAAAAAAGTCCCCAAATTAAGGAAAGACATATTGATATAGATACAAAAAGCAACAGAACACCAAATAGACAAGACCAGAAAGTGAACTCGTCACAGCACATTATCGTTGAAGCAGTAAATATACAGAACAAATAAACAGTACTCAAAAAAAAGCAAGAGAAAAAACCTCGAGTCACATATAAAGGAAAACCCATCTGAATCATAGCTGAGTTCTCAATGGAAACTTGAAAAGCCAGAAGAGGCCAAAGCAATGCACTTTAAGTTCTAAAAGACTGCAGACGCCAACCCAGACTGCTTTACCCAGCAAAGCTACCTGCCCTCACTGAAGGCGACAGAAGAGTGCTCCATTATATAAACAGGGAGAGGAATTCATGTTCACCAAATCAGCCCAACAGAGAATACAGAAGGGTTACTTTGGACAGAAGAGAAGAAGAAGCACAGCCAAGAGACTGTAGGAAGAAAACAAAAGGAGCTATAGTTATAGAAACACAAAATAGAACAAGAACACAGCAGAAAAGCAACAACATTACACCAAACAACACACATCTTTCAAATAATAACTTTAAATACCAATAGTGTCAACTCCCCAGTCAAAAGACACTGGTTAGTTTAATGAATTGAGAAACAAAATTCATTTCGGGCTGGAGAGATAATTCAGCCATTAAAGACTGTGATCGAACTGAAAAGAAACAAAGTAGTTTTTTTGGTGTGTATGCATGGAAACGCTACTTAGCTTCAAGAATTAGTGTGACCTAAGATTGAAAGGTTGGAAGAGTACCCCAAGCAAATGGGACCATTGAACAAGCAGGTGTCACTATCCTAATATTTGACAAAATTGACTTTAAATTAGTTAATCAAAAGAGATAAAGAAGGAACTCCATTCTGGTCCAGGGAAGAATTAACCTTGACAGCATTACAATACTAAGTGCACATCAAACACTGGCACACACGTGTGTGTGCTTTATAAAAAGCATGCTACTAGATGTCAAGACAAAGATAACTCCAAATCAATGGTAGTGGGCATTCTCAACAGCCCAGTTTCTCCCATAGATGGGTTATCTGAACAAAAACAAACAGAAGATCAGAATTAAATGGCATTATGCATCCAATGAACCTAATAGGTATGTATGGAATATTCCACCCATCACTAAAGGATACACTTTCTACTCAGCCCTCCATGGAAGCTTCTTTAAAAACGACCACACACTGGGACATAAAACAAGTTTTAACAAATTCAAAAAGACTGAAATAACTCTGTGCATTCTAATTGATCATAATGCAATAAAACTTAAAGTCAGCAGCAAAGAATCTCTAGTAAGAACACAAACTCATGGAGATTGAACAACACGTTACTGAATGATGAATAAGTAAGTCAAAGAAGAAATCAAGAAAATTTTAAATTCCTGAAACTAAATGAAAATAAAAACACAACAAAGCAAAACTTCTAAGCCACACTAAAAGCAGTCCTAGGAGAAAAATGTATATTTGAAGTACCTACAAAAAAAAATAAAGCCAGGAAGAGCACAAATGAATGACTTAATGAAGCAACTCGAGAGTTTAGAAAAATAAGAACAAACCAAACCCAAATGCAGTTGACAGGAAGAAACAATAGAAACCAGAGCAAAGATAAATGAAATAAAAACAAAGAAAATGGTACAAGGAATCAACAAATCTAAGAGCTGGTTCTTTGAAAAGGCAAACAAGATTGACAGACCCATGGCCCAGTTAACCCCTTCAGAGAAGGAAGAGGTCCAAATGAACAAAATCAGACATGACCGGAGAAACATTACAACAGACATCAAAGAAATTCAGAATATTATAAGGGAAAACATACACTCCATTAATTTAGAAAATCTAAAAGAAACAGCTCAGGTTTTAGATTCATCCAAGCTATTAAAGTTAAACCAAGAAGAAATTAACAATTTAATCAGGTCCATAACTAATAAAGAGTTCAATAAAGGCTTTTCGGTCAATAAAGAGACTAAAAAGCCTTCTGACTGTGAGAAGCCCTGAGCACAGTGGTAGCACAATTCTACCAGAATTTCAAAGAAAAACCATAACCAATTCTTCTTAAATTGTATAAAAATTAAAAATAGAAAGCACTCTCCTAAAATCCTCATATGAAACCAATATTATTCTAACATCAGAGCCCGCTAAAGATACAGTAATAACAACGGTAACTTCCACAGGCCAACGTTCCCGATGAACACAGATGCAAAAATTCTCATCAAAATCCTTGTAAACACAAGAGAACCATATATTAAAAAGATATTTACCACAGTCAAGTTAGTTTTATCCCAGAGATGAAGGGATGGTTCAACTTATGTTAGTAAATCATATCAATGGATTTTTTAAAAAATCACATGATCATCTCAATAAATGCAGAAAAGACCCTTGACAAAATTCAACATGCCTTCCTGATAGAAGTACTAAAAAGAGGAAGACTGAAGAGAACATACCTCAACACAATTAGGGTTGTTTATGACAAACCCATAGACATTATGGAGAAAATGGAGACTCTAAAAAAAAAACCCTAAAATCAGTAATGAGACAGAGTAGCTGTAGAACGAACAATAAAAACCCAGAGACAGATATTGGGGTTCAACCTGAAGGTCAGAAAAGCAAAACAGCTAGCCACTGGCTCTTACCTCTACTTCAGTCTAAAATGATGATCCTGTCTCCAGGAATCTCAGAATGAGACTATGCCTGAGAGCTGTCTCCTCCCACTTTATATTCTTCTCTAGTGCTGGGATTAAAGGTGTGCACCACTACCTTCCGGTTTCTATGGCAAACTAGTGTGGCTACTGGGATTAAAGGTGTGTGCCACCACTGCCTGGTCTGTAAGGCTGACCAGTGTAGCTTTTTTTCTCTCTGAACTTCAGGCAAGCTTTATTTATTAAAATACAAATGAAACATCACTACAGGTAGCTCACTATCCCTACACATTTTCAGTATATTACACAAAGCACTTAGCTAGAGCAATAAGACGGAGAGAAAACAAACTTATAGGAATACAAGCAAGAAGTCAAATTATCCTTATTTGCAGATGCTATAACACTATACCTAAGAAATCTCAGAAAGCTCCACCAAAAAGTTTCTAGAAATTATCAATACTTTCAGCAAAATGGCAGTATACAAAATCAATTTGCAAATATCAGTATACTTTTGTATACCAATAACAAGCATGCCAAAACAATAGAAACCATCAAATCACTCCCACTCACAATAGCCTCCCAAAAATTCTGGGTGAAAATCTAACCAAGGAGATGAAAGACCACCACAGTGAAAACTTGGAACCTCGGAAGAGAGAGACTGGCAAGATGGGCAGGCCTCCTAGGCTCATGGATTGACAGAAGCAACATTATGAAAACTAGGACTGTGTGGTTTGAATGTGAATGGCCCCATAGGCTCATAGATTTGAATGTTTGGTCTTCAGGGAGTGGCGCTACTTGACAGAGATTAGGACATGTGGCCTTGTTGGAGTAGGTGTGGTCTTGGAGGAAGTGTGTCACTGGGGATGGGCTTTGAGGTTTCAAATGCTCAAGCCAGGCCCAGTCTCTCTTTCTCTTCTTGCTGCCTATAGATGCAGATGTAGAACTCTCAGCTACCTCTTCAGCACCATGTCTGCCTGTGAGCCACCATGTGAAACACCTTCCGGCCATGATGATAACTGTCGAAACCCCTGAAATTATAATCCAGCCCCAATTACACTGACTAAGACAATGAGCAACGCAGTTTACCAATTCAATATATTCCAGTCTCAACTCTTTAACATTCTCTATAGGAATGGAAAAAATACTAAAATGTATATGGAATCACAAAATATCCAAAGCAATTTGAGCAAAAGGAACAATCCTCAAGAAACTACCATACTAGACTTCAAGCTATCATACAGTGCTACAGAATAAGGACTACATGGTACTATCAGAAAAACAGACATGTACATCAAAGGGACAAATTAGAAGAGCCAGACAGCCAACTCTTATTTGATTAAGATTCCAAAAATCATATGCTAGAAGAAAGAGCACCATTGACAAACAGTGCTGAGGAAAGTGGTTGTTCACATACAAGAACAGGGCAATGAGAATTATATTCATCAAGTGCAAGTGCATCAAAGGCTCCATGGAGGGCCTGGAGTGCTGAACTGTGAGATGAAAGCATGGGCGTTGCGCTGCATGACGCTGTGTGATGCTGCGTGATGTCAGTGTCAGGAAGGGCTTTCTCAGGAGGAGACCATTTGCTCAGGCATTAAGACCAACAATTGACAAGTGGGACTTCATAAAACTAAAATGTTTCTGCACAGCTAAAGAAACAATCAGTGGCATGAAGAGGGAGCCCACAAAGTGGGGGTGAAACTTTGCCGGCTATACATCTGGCAGAGGACTAATATCTAGAATATAAGAAAATTAAACAAAGAGTCAAGAAAACAAATAAATGGCCCAATCTAAAAATGGATTATGGACCTCAACACAATTCTCAAAAGAAGAAATAACAATGACTAAGGAATATCTCTAAAAGTGATCAACATCTTTAGCAAATGGGGAAATGCAAATTTAAAAAATAACTTGAAGTTTTATCTTTACTCCAGTCAGAAGGGCTAAGATGAACAACTACAGCAAACGCTGACTGGAATGTGAGTAAAGGAGAACCTTCGTTCACTATTGGTGCAAACTTGTACAGACACTCCGAAAATCATTGTGGAAAATTCTCAAAAAGCTAAAAGAAAATTCTCCATATGACCCATACATACCATTTCTGAGCATATGCCCAAAGGGCCTGCCATCCTAGGCCAGAGATACTTGGTCTTGTTCATTGTCGCTCTATTCACAACAGGAGGAAATGAAAAAAAATATATATATATATAATTGAAGTGAATTCTTGGCCAGATTGTAGTACCAGGCGGCCAGATTGTAGTACATGTTTACCATGTGTGGTGGTAAAACCTAATCAGAAAGCAGTTGGTTAACCCATAATATTCATGTCATCGTGTATCTATGGGCATACCTTGCCATGCTGATCTATATATATATTCACTGCTAGGTAAGACGATTGATGATTTTTCCCCCAAGAGACTACATAGCACCTTCCACTACCATGACAGCTAGGCATCAGGGTGCAGACATGTGACAGACATGTATGACATCTTCAGCAATAAGGTCTTAAGTTCTTGTGACCAATCAAGAGCAATGGCAATACCCTGTATTGTTTGGTTGAGGTGGGGCTCTCCAGTATCTCTGAGCAACAACTGGAAGTGAGGTACCCACACCTGGTACTGGTATTTTTATAAAATATTTTAAAAATTATAAAATAATAAAAAATTTATTAAATAATTGTGTGTGTGTGTGTAAAGCTTATAAAACAGAAGAAAACAGTAGGTTTCCATAAGTTTTTTTCACATGTCCCTAGTGGTAGTTATCTTCTCCCCAACTTAAACCTCTCTCACAGTTTTATCAATCTTCACATATGTACTTTGAGGATATATATGTACTATATGATATATATATGTAATACATATACTCAAATTCAGAACTAGTCTACTTCCTGGACCTTTGGAGATTTTGGCATAAATGCCATCTGCAGCCCAAGGTCCTCGTTTCAGCTGTCTCCAAGCTCACTTTTCTCAACACTGCTCCCGAGTTCTGTCAGCCAGAGATTGTGTGGCCTCCCTTCCAGCCCTTTTGTTCTAACTTGTCAATATCTCTGTGCTGGACAGGTCCTCATAGGTTAGGCATTTTTAAAACCCCAATCTTTAGAATGACATATTAGTTCATACTACTGATATACTTGCATTTATTTTTGCCATGTTATGTGTTTTTGTTTTGCTTTATTAAACATCTTATTTTTAATTTGTTAAGCTTTCTGTGTATGAACATTTTGCCTGCATGTATATATGTGCAGCATGTATGTGCTTGGCATACATGAAAGCTAGAGAGTAGATCAGATCTCCTGGAATGGAAATAACAGACAGTTGTGAGCCACTATATGGATGCTGGGAACCAAACCTTGGTCCTCTACAAGAGCAGCCAGTGCTCTTAACTGCTGAGTCATCTCTCCAGTGCCATATCATTTTTATTTTTAACATTTTTGGGGGGTGTATTATATTCTTTTTTATTGTTTTTATTGAGCTATACATTTTTCTCTGCTCCCTTCTCTTCCTCCTCTCTCCATTTCTTCCCTTTTCTGTGACCCCACCCATGCTCCCAATTTACTCAGGGGATCTTGTCTTTTCATCTTCCTGTGAAGATCCATGTAGGCCTCTCTTAGGATCCTCTTTGTTGCCTAGGTTCTCTGGGGTTGTAGACTGTAGGCTGGTTTTTCTTTGTCTTATGTCTAAAAGCCACTTATTAGTGAGTACATTTTATATTTGTCTTTCCATGTCTGGATTGCCTCACTCAATATGTTTTTGTCGAGATCCATCTATTTGCCTGCAAATTTCAAGATGTCATTTTTTTTAACTTCTGTATAGTGTTCCATTATGTAAATGTACCACATTTTCTTTATCCATTCTTTGGTTGATGGGCATCCAGGTTGTTTTCAGGGTCTGGTTATTATCAACAATGCTGTTATGAACATAGCTGAGCAGATGTCTTTATGGTATGATTGAGCATCCTCTGGTTATATACCCAACAGCGTATATAAGATGCTTGGTCTTAAGGTAGATTCTGAAAAAGCCTTTGGCAAAATTCAACACCCCTTCATGATTAAAAAGTCTTGAGAAAGCAGGGATACAAGGAACATATCTAAACATAATAAAGATGGTATCCAGTAAGCCAACAGTCAACATCAAACTAAATGGAAAGAAACTCAAAGCAATCCCACTGAAATCAGGAACAAGACAAGGTTTCCACTCTCTCCATATCTATTCAATATAGTACTTGAGGTTCTAGCTAGAACAATAAGACAACAAAAAGAGATCAAAGTGTACAAACTGGAAAAGAAGAGGTCAAACTCTCACTATTTGCTGATGATATGATAGTATACATCAGTGACCCAAAAACCTCTACCTGGGAGCTCCTACAACTCAAAAACACCTTCAATATTTTTAACTTTTTAAAGTTTAGCTGTTTTTCTCTTTCCACGACTAGTTTGGATGTTACACACTTTATTTCTGTTTCTTTCAAAAATCATTCCACCAAGTAAACATGCATTGTTACTTTCTTGAAGCCTATGGCTGGTAACTCCATCCTCTGAGATGATAACAACAGAAACCTAATAATCCTAGCTTCAGGAAACACTAATTACTATGTTTTTATTGATCTGTATTTCACTTCTACTTTGTGACCTCATATTTTTATCATATGTCATGCACTTAATCTTTGCTTAGACTCATTTTATTGTTTGCCACTTACTAAAAAAAATCTTTTTATTGGGCCAGCAATATGACTTCATGGGTAGAAATAGGCAAGGTTTAAGCCTGAGTTTGCTTCCTGGAACCCATGTAAACACAGAAGAAGAGAACCCATGTAAACACGGAAGAAGAGAACCCATGTAAACACGGAAGAAGAGAACCCATGTAAACACGGAAGAAGAGAACCCATGTAAACACGGAAGAAGAGAACCCATGTAAACACGGAAGAAGAGAACCCATGTAAACACGGAAGAAGAGAACCCATGTAAACATGGGAGAAGGGAACCCATGTAAAAAAGAAGAAGAGAACCCATGTAAACATGGAAGAAGCGAACCCATGTAAAAAAGAAGAAGGGAACCCATGTAAACACGGAAGAAGAGAATTGGTTCCACAAAGTTGTTCTCTGACTTCATATTCATGTCAGCAGCACACACACATATAACAAGCATATTTTTCAAATCTTCCCTATTACAGCTCAAATTTCTCACATAAGATTACTTTCTTCCTGCTTGAGGTATAATGACAAACTCAATCAATCATGTTTATCAGTACTGGGCTTCTTGTTTGTTTCTTTCTAAACAATAAAAAGCATATTCAGAGAGTAGAAAGTTCTAGGCTTTCCAGTGCTTTGGAATAATACCATTCCACACTTCTGTCATTGCTTCTGAGAAGGTGGCTCCCAGTCTAATTGTGACACATAAGTGACCCTTGTGTCTTGAGTTCTAAAGATCCTCTTTTCATCTTTATTGAACTGAAGTTTTTCTAAGATGGATCTGAATATTATTATTAATATAATATTAATATTATATTATATTAATATAATATTAATATAACTATTTCATTGTTATTCTCAAGAATCTTTGAAATTTTCATGTCTAATAATGCCCATAATTTCTAAAAACATACACTCTTCATTTCTTTTATTTAATTTTTAATTTTTTATTTAATTAAAATATAGTTAAAGCACCCCCTCCTCCTCCCTCTAATACCTTCCAAGTCAACCCCCTCTTCAGGCTCACTTTCAAACTCGTGGCCTCTTACACTTTAACTATTATTGTTGTATTCGTATATATAATTGTTGTAGCATTCATATATATAACAATAATAATATATACACATAAACAAACAAATACTACCTGCTAAGTCTATTTATTGTTGCTTGTATGTCTATTTTTAGAGATGGCCACTTAGGATTGGTAATTTGAAGTGCTCCTCTCTGGGAAAGACTAATTCTCCCTTTCTCTGTAGTTTTCAGTGCTTATAGCTCTTCATCTATGGATGGAGCCCCATGCGATTTCCCCATCCACTGTGGTATCAACTGGTGTCATCATTGTTTAGGTCTTCTTTAAGCAGCTGTACTGTTGAGACTTCATGGTGTGGCCTCCCTGTTGCATCTAGAAGACTCAGTCATACAGCAAACAGACTTCTTGTTCTTTTGTCCCTTACAAACTTTCTGTCCCTTCTTTCACGCTGTTCTCTGAGCCTTAGGTGTATGGGTTGTGAGAGGTTATATGAAGGAAGAAATGGGGAAAGAAGGAGAGGGACATAAATTGGGAAGAAGTAGGAAGGAGTCAATACAGAAGGAGAAGAAAGAGGAACTAAATAGTACTAAGGATTCTTGAAAAGGCCATGAAGAATCACACTGTTGAATATCTACATAAAACTACATGTGTGTATAGTTTAAATGAAATTATAGCACTTGGAATGATAAAGCTCCCTTGAAGATCTGTAGGCTATTTAAAATATACTCCAGTCATTGGCATGAGAAACCCCCTCTGAGTTATTGGTCAGGGGATTCCAAAAGATTCCCAAAACAATATAGGCTATTGCTGTTACCATTGTTGTTGCCCAGGAGTTGAATGTGCTGATGACATCACATATTTTGAACACGGTACTCCAAGGCGTGGAGCTGAATCACTGAAAACCAGCTTTTATAATACCAGAAAATTCTATGCAAGATGACAAGGTAAGAAAGCATCTACTAGTCCTCCCTAGCTAGAC
This sequence comes from Ondatra zibethicus, assembly GCA_004026605.1. NCBI lineage: Eukaryota > Metazoa > Chordata > Mammalia > Rodentia > Cricetidae > Ondatra > Ondatra zibethicus. The sequence goes on along the minus strand of PVIU01006051.1, from coordinate 90,253 downwards.
TGTCTATGAACCATGACAATGATCAGCACAGCCAGTGCAATAAATCTCCAAAGGTGCGACAGTGGCACTTAGATCTTGGTTGTAACCAACAGCTATGTAACTGGACTTCAGACCCACTCAATAAGAAGGAAATCATGCCTGGTACTGAAGACTTGGTCAGCCACCCATGGCTAGTGGGTCATCATTGATTTTAGAGGAGAATACATTTCTGCCACTTTTCTAAACCAGTGTAATTTCTAACCACGTTCTAAATACTTAACCATATACCCACAGATAAGTATAACTCTTATCCTTCATCAAAGAAGCTTCTTTTTGCAGAAATGTGACCATTGTAGAAAACTATAGTTGCAAAACAAAAACAAAAACAAACCCTGGTGCTTTGAATGAAAATGGACCTCAGAGGCTCACATTACTGGATGCTTTGTCCCCAGTTGGTGGAACTGTTTGGGAAGGATAAGGAGAATTAGCCTTGTTAGAGGTGTATCATGGGACAGGCTTTGAGGTTTTAAAAAACTCGTGCTATTCCTAGTGTGTTCTCACTCCTGCTTGAGGATCGAGACATGTCTCTTGGTTGCTGTTCCAGCCACCTGTTGCCATGCCTTTGCTCCACTAGCACAAATCTCTGGGACTATAGGTCTAATTAAACTCTTTCTTTTATAATTTGCTTTTGCCATGGCATTTTATCACAACAACTAAGTACAAAGTAACAAAGATAGACGTTGGTACCAGGGAGTGGGCATTGCAATGTGGTTTTCCAAAGAATGTGGAAGACGTTGGGACTTTGGACTAGAAAAGAGATTGAATACTATAAGCAAGTGATAACGGGCTTTCCTAGTAGGAGCTTGAAAGACAATCGTGCTGAGAGCTGTGTGGACCATGGAGAACCAGCGCCAAGAGGTATCAGAGGGGAACAGCATTGGCAACCGGGCTAGAGACCTTTCTTATGATAGTTTGGTAAGGAATGTGGCTGGTTTCTGCCCTTGTCCTAAGAACCTACCAGAGGCTAAACTGAAAAGCGGCAGACTAATTTCTTTGGTGGAGTAGATTTTGTTTATTCTTCTCTCATAGATTACATCCTGACCACAGTCCTTCCCTCACCTTCCCTGTTCTTCCATTTCTACTGGTAGAGTACATTTTAGGACACCCTAATATTGATGTTGTTCCATGGTTATCAATAATCACTCTTATGCAGCTTTACAGTGAAAAAGAGCAAGTGGCACAAAAACAAATACAAAATGTACAGTTGGATCGACCTACTCACCCAACTTTGTGTTTTCTCATTTTTATTTAAACCCTTTCAGTTCAATTTGTGCTGACTATATAGTTTGAGATGTGTGGACTTCCAATGGAGTATAGTCACCTTATCAGGGGCTGCACTCTTAAAAACCTGGCTCCCCTAGGAACACACTAGGAATAGCACGAGTTTTTTAAAACCTCAAAGCCTGTCCCATGATACACCTCTAACAAGCACCTATCAGCTGTCGATAGCTCAGCTCAGGGTGAGGCTGGCTGCCCACCTCTCCCTTTCAGGATGGATTTGGTCTGGCTTGAGCTTGCACAGGTCTTGTGCGTGCTGTCAGAGCCTCTGTGAATTTATATATGCAGCTGCCCTGCTGTATCTCAAAGATCCTGTATCTTTGTAGTTATCCTCCATTGTGGTTTTATTTTTCAGTATCTGTACACTTTGATACTGCTCAAATTCAAATAAGCTTTGAATCTCTGAAATAAAAGATTATAAAAAGATTTTTATCACCGTTCTAGTGTTTCATCTTTTGAATAAACTTAGACCTCTTCAGAATGAGCATGAAGCTCATAGACATCTGACACACATGCTGATCTCCTGGACGAAGGGTCTCTGGAGTGAGTCCCACATGCCCTGTTACCTGCAAAAGGTGCCCTGTTTGGAAGAGATAGGAATTTTCATTCATGAGTAATTTATCTTGAAATTATAAAGCTAATATCTGAAAACTTGAATATTAGGATGGATGCTGGTATCATCCTGTGGCCCACGGAAAGGACAACCCGCAGCATGGGTTATCACAGGATGGACCATGTTACCCTCACTCCCGTTCACTCTCTTTTAGCACATGGTGCCTTGCTATGCTGTGTAAGTTTAACTCAGAATGTGTCCACAGTACATTGTTCTGTAAGAAGCTCTTCTCACATGAACATGTGTCTTTCAAATGTATTCTGCACAAACACTAGGGAACATATAAAGTATTGATATGAACAAGAAAATGACTAAAAGAACACTTCTAATAAAAGCTTCTGAAGGCCACTTTAGAAATACAAACTTAATGACCTTATCATATCTGATAGGACACTGTAGTGTCCTCAAAAAATATTAGCAAGAAGTCGCTTTGTAGCCAGGAAGAATTGAAGACTGCTAAGAGAAAGAGAATTACTCTTTCCCAGGGATGAGCCCTAATAGGTTGCCCAATTGTCAAGTGATCAGTCCTAAAAACATATACATATAAGCAATAAAACTAAATGAATTCAGCAAGGTGTATTTACATAACAATAATAAAGAAAAAGAAGCCATGAATTTGAGAGATTCAGAGAAGAAAATACGTGAGGGGTGGAAAGGAGGAAAGGAAGAGAGAAAGTGATACAATTATATTTTAATTTTTAAAAATAGAAAATAAAAATTTCAAATTAAAAAGAAAGCTCTTTGAGCAGGAGTTAGTTAATGATGTGTAACACATGATAAATAAATGTAAAATGCTAATGATAAGTTTGTTTAGAAATCTTTTTAATATTACTGTCTAGGATCCCTCTCTGCAGAGTTGCCCAAGTGCTGTTTCTTTCTGATAATCACAATCGTGTTGAGATTGTATCTAGGCAGATGACTCCTTATCCTTCAGGGCAACAAATCCTCCCTCTGCACTTTCAATCATTTGACCACCTCTATGTTATTTCCAAACTTCCCAGGACCTCACCCTGTGCACACTTTCTACTGTCTCATTGCTCTTCTGTAGAATTAGACACGATAAAGTGAAGAAACCTGTTTCAAAGTTATTCACAGACCCTGAACATAGCCTCAGCACCGTGCTTTCACAGAGGCCCTGATGCCATCAGATGTGAAGTCACACATCCAATGTGTGACTTGACCCCTCCTGTGAGTGGTTTATGGTTGGGAATTCTTAAGTGAAGCACAGTCTGCATATATATGGGTCTCTGGGGATCCACGAACAATTGCATTTGTAGATGCAATTAATTCATAGCTGCCTAACTAGTCTTGTAAAACTAATTTTATACTTATAAGAAATTGGCACTTTCTGCCTTCCCAACCTCTGGGAGAGACACCAAAAAATCAGAGTCCCTGACACCTGCTCCCATCCCTTTATTGCCCATTTTTTGTTTTGCCATTGCTGCTTGCTTTCATGATTATTATAACAACCCAGATGACTTCTGAGTTTCTAGAGAGCAAAGAGTATTTATTTTAGACATAACAAAGTGTTCTTATCCACTGAATCATGGCCATTGTCATCCATTTTATTCCATTATATTGTCCTACATATGTCCTAAAACCCTGTGTTTGTTGACTGACTAATTGATACAATATTAACTAATATACTATCTGCAGTAAGAGAGAAAGAGTGTATGTGTGTGTGTGTGTGAGAGAGAGAGAGAGAGAGAGAGACAGAGAGAGAGACAGAGAGACAGAGAGACAGACAGAGAGAGAGAGAGAGAGAGAGAGAGAGAGAGAGAGAGAGAGAGAGAGAGAGAGAGATCTGAAAGCAGAAAAGCTAATACTTAGAGCCTGGCCCTTGCATGCCCAGTGTGCATCTGAGTAGATCTTGGTGGGTGGAGACTCAGGAAGAGTATTCTGCATGTCTTGCTTATATCTATGAGTAGGAGGCCAAATAACATGTACAACATACATACACACACTTGAATTAAGAAGAACCTACAAAGAACCTTGGGAAATGGTTGATGGTGGCAAAATATTTGGAGTCGTGCCAAAGAACAACTCCAAATTTTTCTAAAAGAAATGGACTTTAGGGAGTGGGAGAGATGGCTCAGTGGTTAAGAGCACTGGCTGCTCTTCCAGAGGACCCGGGTTCAATTCCCAGCACTCACGTTCAGTTCACAACTGTCTGTAACTCCAGTTCCAGGGGATCTGACAACTTCACACCAATGCGCATAAACTAAAGTTAAGAAAGAAGGAAATAGACTTAAAGGATCAGCCATAATAATTACTTATATCATGTCTTAATCACCTATTTCCCCACTCAACACTTTTCTAGTACTTTTTACTGCTATGTGGGAATTGTCTTACATGTTTTTTATCCAAAACCCATTCTTGCTGCCCCCCCACCCCAGGATTACCATTACACTGCTCCATCTGGTCGCCATTACTGATCAGGCTAGAGAGCTGCAATTCAAGAGAAGCATGCAGCTCACAGCGCATGACATATCGCAGTCTTTAATTATACTTCTTGGTGAATGCTCACCGTGCTCATCAAGCTGCTCCAAGAATAACGTTGATTGAAACTCTGATAATGATAAAAGGCAATGCCAGCAAGTGCTTCATGAGAAAAACAGCACAAAAGAGGCGCTCGAAGGGCACAAAAAGACGGCGTCTTTCTCTGGATGTCTCTTTTGTGACTGTACCTGCTGCTCACTGGTGCATAGTCCCCATTGTCAACACACAGGGGAAATGACAGCTTGTGATTTACAGTCAACTGATGAGCCCCAGTATGTATTTCCATGTCAGTGTCTCCTCCAACTTCTCCTCTTCCTTCGCTCCTTGTCTTGTTCCTCTCCTTTTGTTTATTCTTTTGAATGGCTGTTTCTCGTATTCTACCAAACAGACATAGAACTTCTCAACTTGGTGTTCTCACCCCATTAACGTGAAATTAAAGGATCATTCAACAATGTGTTCGTCACTTCCCCGTTCACATATTTTCAAGTATTTTAAGCCTCTTGGCTTGGTGACCTGTAAGATCCTGGTATGTGATAATCACCAGAGCTGTCCCCCAAGCTACTTGCACCATAACTTAGGTGGGCATTGTGGGCTATAACGCTTCTGTAGGCACAAATTGCAGAACAATTACTGATGAGAGAACGGTCATAATAATAGGTTACAAAAGTCTGCCTAGCTTTGGGACCATTTAGAAGGAACCATTTTGCTCTATTGTCCTGAAGATAAGAAGGAAGTCGTTTCAGGTAGTTAGAGACAAGCAAACAAAAGCCAGGCCAGCAGAGCTCCGTCCCTTCTACTTCCACTTCCTGCCTACTCCATTACTTCTACTATTATTGGAGAAATAGCATGATTGGAATGACCTAAAGGTTAGGGAGTGGGCAAGTCTTACCTGGAAGGAAGGAGACTGAGCACTGTTGGTGAAACCTTTCTGAAAGTGAAAGGAGCAGCATTTAACAGAACTCTAAACTGATCCGAGTGGTGGGAAAGGACACTGAGTGGGTACCTTTCATTAAGAAAGAAAGACAGAGTGGAGTTCTGCATTCTGTTGGTGGGAAGACAGCCGGAATGTCTACTATGACCTATCTGTAGCTACAGTGGCTCCAAACATTATAGCAAGAAATCAATAAGATACTGAATTGTTTTCAATCAATAAATATTTCTTGAGCATTTATTCTGTGTCAAAAATTACGCCACAAAGCTCAAATATCTTTCCTTTTAGCACATACTGAGCTCTAGGGACCCTAAAAGGGGCTTTATAAATGGCATCTGGTTTCAGAAAAATATCAGATTTGATAGCACTCACTATTCTTTAAAATAATGCTAGTGACATTAGAGAAAAATCTCCTTTAAAAAAAATCACACAAATACAAAAACACCAGAATGATAAATTATGATATTACCAGCATCAAAAATGAGCTTTCTACTACTTGCTGTACACTTATGATACTGAGTCATATTTATGATATTAAATCATCTCTACCATACACTATGTCTTTCACTTAATGAGGGCATAAGGTAATGTGACTGTGACCAAGAACTGAAGCAGAAGTGGGAAGCATGAATTTCAAGTCCAAAGACAGCATTTCCTGGTTTCAGATATTAAAAAACATTGCTTTGATCTACACCCATGCAAGTTCAACACCCGGTACAAAGTACATGCCCGGTGTAAGGTCATGAAAAACTGAAAAGTCACTGAATAGTTCAAGGGCAGTGGTGAAGGAATGAGCAAGAACATCCTGTTTGCAAAAAATAAATTATTCATAAAGAGCAAGTAGAAATTACAATGCTAGTCAAACAAAAATACCATCACACTTACTTCAATGATAAATATTAATTCATATATTTCTCGAATCATGGTTGTTTTAAGATGTTTAATCTGAAGTCCTAGTTAATGACTACTCTTAAAATGTGTGGCCAAATGTACTAGCAACCACAAAGTAGGCCAACTAGTTCAGAGTTTTTCCTTAGCTTCCAAGGTCATGGGAACATATTGAGATTCAGATAAGTCATTAAACTTTGAGGTGTTTACTCAAGTCATGGTGGTTCTATGTATCTATCATCCCTGTCCTACTTGGGGTTTCCGTTGCTGTGATAAATACCACAAGCAAAATCAACTGGGCGTGAAAGGGATGGAGGGCATGGGGTGGGGTGGGCGCTATTTCAGTTTGCAGTTCTACAACACAGTCTAGCATTGGAAAAGTAGGAGCAAAACCTCAAGACAGGAAACCAGAGGCAGGGGCTAATTCAGAGGCCACGGAGCACTGCTTACTGCTTTGTTCTCGTAGGCTTGCTCCCCCTGGCTAGGGGTGGCACCAGCCGCTCGACCCTCCCACAACAATCATCGATAAAGAAAACTGCCTACAATCTTGCCTACAGGCTAATCCTATGGAGTCATTCTCTCGGTTCAGATTCCTTTTTCCCAGATGACCCTAGCTTAGGTCAAGTTGACATAAAATCTAGCCAGCACAATTTGACTCATTAACACATCACTTATTAAAACCATAACCTTTTCTTTCTTGTTGTCTCCAAGATGGCATATGAATATTAATATCACAGTGTAATACATCTCAACTTTAAAAGTCTCACAATCTTGAGAAATCCAAAGACATAGAAAGTTCTGACTCTAAAATATCCATAGTCTCTAAAAATTCAGTCTCTTGACTGTGGGTTTCTATAAGATAAAAATGTTAAATAGTCTCTTACTCCAAGAATGAAGAACCAGAGCACAGTCACAATTGAAGCAAAGCAAAGCAAAACAAAACAAAACAAAACACTTTTTTCCAGTGTAAAAAGTTCAGTACTTGGCATCTAGGACCAACTCAAGAGTCCTCTGGGCTCTGAAGGGCCTGGGGAGCGAGCTCCATTTCTTGACTTCTCTTCTCAGTACGTCTACGGCTTGTCTCAGAGGCTCGGGCCACTCCACAGCAGCTACTGTCCTCGGCCATCATTCCATGGTACCGGTGTCTCTAAAATGTTAGGGTTTCCTGCTGCGACTGGGTTGTACTTTCACCAATAGCCTTTCTTGGGCTCTCTGCCTGGTGCCAAGCTTCAAATTCTTTTCATGACACCTTCTACTGTCATGAAAACATGTAATTGTGGCATGTTTACCCATGGCCTCTCCCATCCTTTTTCAGGGACACTGGTCCTCCTGCTCACGGCCAACCCTCATACCTTCAAAACCAGTACCACCTGGGTGGCTCTGAAGCATTACCCAGTTCAGCTGATGAGATAAAACGCAGCCTGGGGCCCCTCTGGACCGCTGTGTGCTGACCCCGGGAGGACTCTGCCTCAATGGTGCTGGTCGCTTGTTCAACACTGCTGACTCTTCAGACCCAGCTGATCACAATCACAGACTAGTAAAGCCCCAAATATCCAATGGGCATGAGAGAGTCTTTAAGGAACTCTCAGACTTCACAGGGGAGGTTCAGAAGCTCAGCTCCCACTGTCTACACTGCTTACAGCGCGCCTGTTCTTCAAGCTCCCTCAGAGCATCCCACTGGGCCCTGAGCACTCAATGGCTTTTCCAGTCCGAAGTTCCAAAGTCATTTCACAACCCTCCTAAACCCACATAGTAATACACCACGGCCTGGTACCAGTTTCTGTCCTAGGTAAAGGTTCTACTGCTGTGATAAAACACCACGGCCAAAAGCAAGTTGGCAAAGGAAAGCTTGCGGCTTCTAAGTCCATACTGAGGGAAGCCAGTGGAGGAACCATGGGCAGGAACCTGGAGGCAGGGACTGGAGAGTGTAACTGCTTACTGGCTTGCTCTCCCTGGCTTCCTCAGTTTGTTTACTATATGCCCAACGGTGGCATCACCCACAATGGGCTATACCCTCCCACATCAATCATTAGCCAAGAAAACGCCCTACAGACTTGCTTACAGACCAATCCTAGGAGGCATTTTCTCGGTTAAGATTTCTTCTTTCCAGATGACCCCAGCTTGTATCAAGTTGATCTAAGACCTAGCCACCATAATCTGACACACGTCGGAACTACATGTGCCCTTCTAGTGAAGGTCACAAGAAGCAGAAGACCACACAGACATAGTACCAAACGCTGCTATGGAAAATCTACATAACGAACAACAGGATGAAGTTGGTTTCTTCGACAAAGAAAGAGAAGTAGAAAGGGAAGGAGTATAGAAGGAACTTAAATTTAGAGATTTAAAAGAGATAATCATCCAATTCATGAGTGGACATTATTTTCCTTAATTCGTGATTTAACCTGAAACCTTTTCAAATTATGAGTTTTTGAGGAATTTGAACACCGAATACTGAACGCATATTTAATAACACTAAAGTTGTCACATTTTTAAGAGAGATAATAGCTTGCAGTTAGGTTTTTAAATGGCTTTTATCATTTGGAGATGACTACAGATAAAATATGATGCCTGGGCATGTTTCATAGTGGGGGAAGAAGTTGGTAAGATTACAATGAAGGAATTGTTCCTTACAAATTAATCATTATCAGAGGGTGACGGACAGCTGGGTGTACCCTACATGACTTTGACCTACTTTCGTGCATACATTTGGAATTTTTCATGATGAAAAAGCTTCTTTTAAGAAGGATCAGGTGAGAGGGCTGGAGTTAGCGCTGTGGTTAAGAGCACTTATTGCTCTTGCAGAGGACCTGGGTTTAGTTGCCAGCACCCACATGTTGGCGCAGAAACATCTATAACTCCAGTTCCAAAGTACCTGTTACCTCTGTCTGGCCTCAGGCAGCAGACTTGAACATGGCAAACACACATGTATTCAGACAAAACCCACCTAGGCATAAAATATAGGTAAAATAAACAACAGCAAAAGAGTCATCAGGAAAACTGGGATTAGATGAAAAGGCATCGAAGTGGGGACTGGGGAGGTGTCTCTGTCAGTAAAGCATTTGCCTTTCAAGCTTGGGGACCTGAGTTCAGCCCCCAGCACCCATGCACAGAGAAGTAAGGCATGGTGCACATCTATAACCCTCGCGCTGAGGGAGGGGAGTAGAGACAGGAGAACCCTTGGAACTCAATGGCTTAAAAGTCTAGTTAGTGTATGCTCCAAGTTCAGTGAGAGATATACTCCTGCAATAGTGACCTTCTTAGCTAGGGTTTCTATTGCTGAGATGAAGCACCACGACCAAAACAACTTGGGAAGAAAAGGGTTTATTTGACTTATGTTTCCATGTCACTGCTCAGCATCAAAGGAAGTCAAGACAGGAACTCAGACAGGGAAGGAAACTGAAGACAGGAGCTGATGCAGAGGCATTGGAGGGGTGCTGCTTACTGGCTTGCTCCCTGTGGTTTGCTCACCCTGCTTTCTTATAGAATTCAGGACCACCAGCCCAGGAATGCCACCACCTACAATGGCTGAGCCCTTCTCCGTCAATCACTAAGTAAGAAATGCCCTAAGGGTTGCCTGCAACCGAATTTCATGGAGGCTTTTTTTTCTCAACTGAGAATCCTTTCTCCCTGATGACTCCAGCTTGTGTCAATTTGCCATAAAACTAGACAATACAATGGCACAAACACTATGAGAGTAACCAACCACTTTTTAGTCAAGTCTGAGGTCCACCCTATGAGTTGGAACTTACACCCGACACTGCTAAGCAGCCAGGAATCTGAGCATAAATAGGTCACAGGCCTAGGGAGAAACCTAGTACTATTATTATGCTAAAGGAACATAGCAATAAAATGACTTTTAATGGCATGTTACTACCCCTGTAGACCAGTGCCTTGCTCAACCCTCATCAAAGATGCTTCTTCTAGAAATAGGTGAGAATTAGCACACAGCCTCGCAATTGGATAATGCACAGGGAGGGAGAGACCTTGGAGCACTCGGTCCTAAATGAGATGTTTTCATGAAACCCCTCCCCTCAGGTCACAGGGAGCTATGCAGATAAAAAGAATACAGAGATTGTAGGAGCCAGAGGTAATGGGCGACTTCAAGGAAGCCATGTCTTCCAGATACAACAGGACCCATGTTCATATGAACTCACAGAGACTGAGGCAGCACCGACAACAACCACACCCAGGGTGAAGCCAGACGACATGCCAACACTGAGAGGGAAGAGCGCATACAGTTCCACCCCTAACCAATAAGCTCTTTGCATTTGCTACCTACAAATGTTTCCAATTGACTGTCACCATGTATATCAGCCACACACTAGGGCAGGCCCCATGCCCAAGAGTAGCTGGGCAACACAAAACAAGCTCCATGGTTTTTGGGGGGAAGGAGGGGACTTGTTTTATTTTTTTCTTGTTGTTTTTTTTTTGTCTTATTAGTCTTTTGTTTGTGTTTTGTTTTGTTTGTTAAGAGAAAGAACATAAAGAGACAGGAGAATGCACTGATTAGAGTACACTGATTCAGCTAGATGGGCTGGTTGAACCAAATGACTCCTCCTGTCTCCTGTTCCCCAGCTCTTGGATTACAGGTGTCCAGATTAGTCACGTGGATGCCAGAGCCTAAATTCATGCTTCCTTGACTAGCATTTTGTTGAAGTAACCACATCTTAGCCCCCATCAGTTTTATAAACTAGCTCCTTGCCTGTCCTCAAGAATTAGCTTAGGTATTTAAATGAATTTGTCTCTACTGGGTAGCCCCAAATTGATAGGATTATGTTATACAAAGCCTCACTATGTAGACCAGACCAGCCTTGGAATCACTACCTCTCCCTGCCAGGGTTCCACAGATCTCTGTTTTCCAAGTGCAGAGGTGAAAGTCATAGACTACAAGGACAGCCAATAGATTTTGCTTTTCTATGTGTTTGAATTTTTATAGGATTTCTGTTCTTATTAGCAGTCTTCCAGTTTCTTATTTGTGTTTCTAAATCACGGTAAACATGCTAACTAAATGTTAATGACCCACAAAGCCCATCACGTTTGACATTTGTATCTTCCATAGCTCTTATTGACTTAATTCACAAATCTGTACTTCAGGTAATGCATGTAATTAATGACCATTTCTATACGTGGTAATACAAACCTATGAGGTGAGAACTGAGTCTCCATAGCACTAATCCCTCTGGATAGTAGGATTTGTCAAGTATTTGAATATTTTTATTACATTTAATACTTAAATTTTCACTTAGATGATTGAAGACTAGGGAAACATCAATACTGGAGATTAGATAAGTAAATAATGATGATGCTACCTGATATGGTAGCATGTGTCTGCCCAGCATTTGGGAGGGTAACGCAGGTAGATCAGGAGTTCAAGGTCATTCTTGGCTAGAAAGTGAGCTTCTGACCAGCCTGAGCTACATAAGACCCGATCTCAAAAAGTAAACAAATAGAGCTAGAGAGATGGCTCAGTGGCTAAAAGCAATTTCAGATCTTCCAGAGGACCTGGGTTTGATTCTCAGCACCCACATACCAGCTAATGACAGCCTGTAACTGCAGTTCCAGGGGATCTGAGGCCTTCTTCTGGTCTGCAGGCACTGCACACACAGGGTACACAGACATATATGCAGGTAAAACACATAGTTATGCACATAAAATAAAAATAAATAAATCTTTTTTTAGAAAATCTATTAAAAAGTAAACAACAAAATAATTAATTAACTGGATTGAATGCTTCCTTAAAAGAGAGTAGAAATAAATATGTCAACAGTAGAATCTTCAACATGGTCCATTAGGATCCTTAAAAGAGTTGAGATATTCTGAAGGAAAGGAAGAAAATTAAAACTATATATGAAGTGCTATAAACAGTGCCACTAAACTGTGTCACTAAAATTGTCACTAAACCTGTGGCGTGCACATTTGCCTTTAGGTCTTTGAGACTGGAAATACTTATTTTCATTAGGACCATTGTTTGACTTTTTCAAATTCAACTTACATACATATTTTTAAGATGAGCATCCTAGCCAGAAAAGGTACAACAATGACTTTAAATAGGTATTTTCTGATAAGAATTTCTAAGCATGCATTTTCAATCCATTCTCCTTATTTCTTGACTTTGGACTGTTGCCATGATGACTGGATCTTGGACCCCAAGCAAAGAAGAAGTCCGTTTGAAAACCATAAGAATTTTTCATTTAAAAGCTCTCTGCTGGTCCCCCCTTGAGCATACATCTCACCACTTTCTAATTTTAGCTCTGCCTTGTCAGCGTCATGTGAGGAAAAAACATGGTGGGAGATTTAGCCTTGGAGTCTCTGACATGAATGAGGGGGTCCCAACACTGGACCGTGCACACCTAACGTCTTCACAGCTCAAGACCTCTACACTTGCTTTTTCCTCCATCTAGAATAATCTCCCTACTGTGAATCAAGCCTAGGACTGGAGCTTCTCAAGACACAAAATCAAGAGAAAGTTCCCAAAGAAGCCATTTCATCAAAGAATAAAATAATACACATCTTAACAAATAAGCAACTTCAAAAAAGAAATACGAGAAAAAGTGGGAAAAGAAGACAAATAAATGAGTCAAAGGATGCAGCACGGAGTCTGGAGGAGAACTGGACAGAGACTGCTGAAGATGAGAGAACCTCTGATGATCAGATGGAAACAGTCACTGGCGACCTCCGTAGCAGATTAGATCATGTAAAAGAAAACCCAGCTGAGATGGAAGACTTTTGAATTGCTAGACAGAAAGGCCAATAGAGAAGCTAAAAAGGTGAAAAAATGTAAGAGCTCTGGGATACCCTAGGGAAAAAAATCAAATATTTGTCTTATTGGCACAGTTGAAGAAAAAAAGGCAACAAGCTGGGGACATAGAAAATCTCTTCAGCAAAATTACAGGAGGAAACTTCCCCAGTCTTGAGAAATACATGTACATCCAAGTACCAGAAGGATTCATAACCTCAAACACACATGACTATAGAAGCATGTCACCACAATGTACTATTAAGTTGTTAAAAGGTATAGGACAAAGAAAGACTAAAGTCTTCAAGAGAGAGGTGTTGAGTTAACATTTAAAGGCAAACACATCAAACAAACAGCAAATTTCTCAGGAGGAACTCTAAATATCAGGATGGCACAGAATGATCTATTTAAGGCTCTAAAAGAAAACAATTACCAAGCAAGATTATTTAATATATCAAGGTTGTCCTTCACAATTAAAGAAGAAGTAAAGACCTTCCAGAAAAAGAATAAATTAAGGGAGTTCATGACCACTAGACCAGCATTACAAAATTCTATACACAAAAAAGAATTTAATATACCATTTGAAGAAATCCTAGTAGAAAAAGAGTTGTGCCGATGAGAAATATGAAAAAAATATTGCTAATACAGTAAACTATAAAGTTTACAAGAAAAGTAAAAAAGCAGTAAGCGAAATACATTCAAAGCTACTTGAAGAAAATAGAGATTTATATGCCCTCAGTGTTGGAACAGCACCTAATTTTATGAGAAACAAAACACTACTAGGCATAAAGAGGAGACTTAGGCCCCCATGTAAGAGTGGGTGACTTTAACACCAAGAATAACTTTGGAACCTGAGAAAACATCCTTAAGTTCACAGGAGAACACAGAAGGCTTCAAGGAAATCTGAGCTAACCCATACTGGAGGCATAATATTGGAGCCAGAATAAGACCCAAGGGAAACCCTTTAGGATATTTGCACTCTCTATATTCCTAGACAAGACTTCAAAAGGAGAGAGAGCAAGAATTGGCAACTAGAATTACACTGGAAGGTTGGGCCCAGAAAAGTAGGTCCTTTCCACTCTGTCAGCTTACAGAAGGAAACAGTCTCTGGTGGTCTGAGCGATACTGGCTCTCAATAGGCTCATATGTTTGAAACTTGGTCCCCAGTTGGAAGTGTTTGGGAATGATTAGGAAGTGTGGTCTTGTCGGGAGCAATTCGTCTCTGGGGAGGGCCTGAAGTTTGAAAAGCTCCCTCCATTCCAGTGTGCTCTCTGCCAACTTGTTGCAGATCAAGATGTGAGCTCTCAACTGTTCCTGTGACCATGTCTTTGCTCCATTATCATGGATTCAAACTCTTTGGGACCATAAGCCCAATTAGATCCTTTCACATACATATATATATGAAAATATCTAACCTTATTATATATATATGTGTGTATATAATAATTATATATATAATCAGAAGATATAATGATCTTCTGACACTCGTTTCTACTTTATTATTAGGCAGTTGAACCAACTTCCCCTTACCTGCTTTTCCTCTTGAATACCAGCCATTTAATAGTTTTTGTCTGTCTTGCTTTTGCTCTTTGTTCATTTTAACAGCCTTCCTATGGCCCCTAGGCTGCTCCCAAAGTCATGGACCTCCCACCTCATCCTCTAGAGTGCTGAGATTAAATTCTTATGCCTTCAGGTCCAACGAGTTACGTTTATTTTTCAGTATGTCTCCTGTAACTGTGACCTTCCAGCTCTTCTCTAACTCCACTCGCTTTGTAGACTTTCTCCGGCTCCTAAATGTGGAAGGTGGAGAAGGGGCCGAGATATAGATGGTAATAGAGAATGGGAGAGAGTTCCTTTCTCAGAACTCTGCCTGTGGTCCCTCCAGCACCACATAGTACACCGTATAGTGAGGTACGATACACACCATAGAGTCTACAGGTCAGGCATGGATGGATGAGCATAGGATGTAGCCTTGGAGGGCCTCATCGGCCTTAAAGGCTATCCTGAGGTCAGTTTTAGGTCACAAACATTTAGGTCATTTAATTTTCCAGTGTGATCTCTTGGGTGGGGATTGAAGACAATACATCTCTGCCCTGTCCATTAACATTCACCCTGCATGCTCGATACCGCCAAGCTCAGTGTGTACGGCTCTCATGGCTTTTGTGCTTCTGTTTTGGAATTCCAGCTGGGAGTCTTGATCTACCTTTCCCAGTTGCCATCTAGTCTTCTGGGTTCTTGTTATTTCAAAGATGAGTTCAGACCCAATCAGTTGATCTTTTTTTTTTCTTTTACCCCCTTCATTTCCTTAGTAATAACAGTTACTTCCTCCTAGTTTATTTTCCTTTCATTTCAGGTCATCTTTCCTTGCCTGCCATTTTCTGAGCCATTATCTCAGTCAGTTGAAGTCAGGAACATCATGGCAGGAGTGTCCTCTTTAGACACCTCATTTAGCCTCTCAGTCCCACTCTTAGTATATGGTAAAGCTTACGTCTTTAAATTTGCCTGTCGCAGGTAACAGAGTTCTTTTCTTTGGGGAGTTCTGTCCCTCGGTTCCCCTGTGGCTGAGACCATTTCCTCCTTCTCCTTATTTCTTCTTAAGGTCACTAACTGAACACTGGCTCATGTGTGGTGGGGCTAATTGAACTTTGGCTCATGTGCATGGGATTAAAATTCCACTTCTTTTGGTCAGATTCCTAGAACACACCTACATGCCACACTGAAATAGATCCCTCAGCCACGCTGCCAGTGTGCACACACCTGTTTACCAAGGTGACCCTTGCCCCTCTTCTAGCCAGTTCACAAACCCTATCAGATCTCAAGGCATGCAAGGCCATGCTTACCTGAGGAGTGGCTACTTTTGATTCACAAACAGAAACTGTGCAATGGGCACACTTTTCTTGTTCAATCTGGTGGCAAAACTTAGACCAAATTTTTATCTAAATGTGTGTGACTTGTATTGTATTCCACAAATTCATTAGCAATCATGACCTAAGAATGTGTCTGTATTTGGAGACAGGACCTTTCAATGAGAAGTTGAGTTAAAGTGAGACCCAAACCCAATCTGACTGAGGGTCATAAGTAAATAAAAGGAGATTAAGACATGAGAAGGGACCCACCTGACATGGGTGCTAAGGACCACACTCAGATCCTGTGAAGAACAGTAAGCACCCCACCCCATCCCACCTCACCCCGTGAGCATCTCTCCAACCACTAAGCAGTTTGGTTTTGTATTTTAATTTGCAAAGAATTCAACGTCAATGAAGTCACAAGGAAACTGAGTGTCACTACAATTAGAGAAACAAAGAAAGGAACATGGGGCTTTAGGACATCTGAGTGGAGATGAAATTAAGGGGCCACATATGTACACTGAAGACATTTGGTCTGTGGTCCATCCAACAGGTGCATCCTCAACAGATTACCTCATGCAGGATCTAGCTGCCAACACGGGCAGAGGCAGGCTGCCTCTGGTCAGCATCTGTCAAGGGTTTGACACAAATGGTGTTTGCAAGATGCACGGAGTGGAAAAGAACTCACAGTACATTGGCTGCTAAAATTAAGGAAATTTAGGTATGAGAGTTTTTACAAAAAAATAGCATCAAGGTGTGTGGTATAAAAAAAGATACCCTAGTTCTTTACAAATAATATTGGTTTGGAGACAGTCTTATAATTTACTTTTGGGCAAATAGAGGAAGGTCAGCTATCGTTATAAACTTCAAAGTAAACTCATCTTTAAAGTAAACCTGATTTCTAAAGATGATGATGGACGGAGAGCCACAACTGCCCTGTTGCATGAAACTGCCAAACCTTCTTTTCCTAATCTTTCTCTGGAGTCTTCAACCCTGTTGTGTGTGATAATTCTGACCAGACTGTATTACACAGAACCATGGTCGTTTCTTGCCTCCAACTGTGGTAATGGAAAATAAACAAGGCTGATATTTACAACTCCATTTTCTTACTTGCTGGAATATTCTGTGATTTTGTTCTCTGATTGGATTCACAAAATTACCGGTTTGCCATTTCCAAGCTATTGAGCTCAGGTTGCAGCTAGATCAGAATTCGCCAGCAGGGGCGACTCACAGGAGCAACGACTTCCTGAGGTGCGATTCCCAATCACTGAAACAGGTTTCCAGTCACATAGGGCAGCCTTGGATTTGGGGGCTTGTTTTGTTTGTTTCTCTCAGAATTCATTCACACATGTTTATTACACATAATGAGGGAGACTTACTGAAGAGTAACTTCAAGAAACAAGATACCATTTGCTCACGCGTGTGCCACCCAAACAACTCTTGAGGAAATTTATGCTCCTTCCAAAAATGAAAGAGTGACTGACACATGTCATTCTATGATATGCCGAAAACTTTTATACTGGGCGCCATAGATAAGAATATATTAGAATTTCTGTAAATTTCTGTATTTTATTAGTGTTACCATAACAAAATATCTTAGGTGTGCTAAGTTTTTGAAGTATATGCATCTTTTTACCACTGATTTCACATTAAAATCTGATAGGAAAATGAATGTAAACTTAGAACTAAGTTTCAAATGGAAACGAAGTGGGGCTGCTCTCTATGGACCTCATACAAAGCATGGTCTTGCTTGGGCCACTGCCCACCAGAGAACTTATATACTTTTGTCAGTGTTCGGAGGATGGCTGTGTTCCTGTCTTCTAAGGAGCTGCCTAGCTTCCTTTGAAATATGGAGTAGCATCAATTCACCGCAAGGATCACTAGGACCAGTTGCAAAAAGGTCCAGAAGGCACTGTCTGAGACATGTAACTACACTCAAAAGAGAAACAAATTGTTGGTCATTCTTAGATCTTCCTGAGTAGCATGGCCTTTATAATGTCTTTAGTGACTACACTGGAAAAAAAAACAGCTACATACCACAGACAACATTTAATGAATTCTCTTTTTTTTAGGTTTTGGTACAATCTCTGGGATACACTTAAAATGGTGCCTCCTGATGCATTTAGAAACCTGTTTCCCTTTTGAATGCTCCCATGTCGTGAGTTAGTCTTTTTAGTCTATTCTTGGCTCCGTTTCCCATTCCTACACACAGCTAGATCTAAATTCTAGCCATTGTTTTCCATGAAATACAATATGAAAGATGCTTATTTCACATTCTTGAGTGGAGCGCTTCAGTCACATACATTAAAATTAGTTTTCCCCTAAGTGTAAAGAAATGAAAGGTGCAATTCTGAGGTGACAATATTCCCTTTAACTTGAGGTGACAATATTCCCTTTAACTTGAGGTAACAATATTCCCTTTAACTTGAGGTAACAATATTCCCTTTAACTTGAGGTGACAATATTCCTTTAACTTGAGGTGACAATATTCCCTTTAACTTGAGGTGACAATATTCCCTTTAACTTGAGGTGACAATATTCCCTTTAACTTGAGGTGACAATATTCCCTTGGTCTATTGCTTACTCTTCATTTTCCAAAGTTTGTGGTTCAGTTGATGAAAATTGCACAAATTCTTTCTATAAGTTCCCAACAGCTCCACAGTGAGCTATTCCCACAGAAGCACATTTCCTTGGGTTAATTTTCTATTGTTGTTGAAAGAAATGGATAAAATAAGACTGGAGAATTAAAACAAGTGTCATTGAGTCATAAATCTTAGAATGTATTTCCAAAATGTTTTCAAGAAATATCAGTGCCAATTTAACAAAAAAGGGAAGATGGCATGTACCCCCACATGCCTTCATAATGCAAGTGTCTTAGTATAGTACTCTTCCCTCCCTCCCTCCCTTCCTCCCTCCCTTCCTTCCTTCTTTCTTCTCTCCCTTCTCCCCTCCCTCCCTCCCTTCTTTTCTTCCTTCTTTCATCCCACCCCTCCTTTGTTTTTTGAGTCAAGGTTTCACTAAGTATCCCAGACTGGCCTTGAACCTGTGACCCTCCTGCCTTAGAGCAGAGTACTGTTTCACCATCCCACACCACCATAGCCAGGGTCAAACAGGTCAGTATGATTGTTTCTGTGTTAGGCTTTCTGACATGCAGACACTTGATTTTGTACCCCAGTAGGATACAGTAGGTGACGTATTTTAAATGAAGAGGGCTTATAGTCTTCTGTTGCTGCTTATACTGCAGAGTTACTACTTACACACTGTCGAGACTTGACAGGAGAATGTGAACGAACCTTACAGACAGGCATATTCTACTCCTAATTCTCCAGCCTGGCTCTAGGTTCACAGTAAGTCCTCACTTGAAGTTTGTTCAAGAATGAATAGATCTCACCTTGGACATCACGGGCAAATACTTGGAGCTTTCTCCTTAACTTGAGCTATACACATAGTTTTCCCCACCAAGCTTTTACCCAAATATTACATTTTCCTAATGTGGTGATTAAATTCAAAATTCTAAAACTCTTTGGGGGAATCTGGAGGGATGGTTCAGCAGTCCAGAGCGCTGGTTGAATACACAGAGTAACCAGGTTTACTTCTCAGCGCTCACATGGTGACTCAAAATTGTCTATAATTCCAGTTCCAGAGGATCCAGTGCCCTTCTCTGGCCTCCTAGCACATAAAGATGGGGTACACAGACACATAGACAGGTGGGGTTCACAGACACACGTGCAGGTAGGGTTCACAGACGCACAGGCAGGTGGGGTCACAGATATATATATATATATATATGTGCAGGAGGGGCTTACAGACATACGGGCAGGTGAGATTCACAGACACACAGGAAGGTGGGGTTCACAGACATACATGCAGACATAACACTTCTATACAGAAAAGAAATGCAGTAAATAAAAATTTAAAACTCCCTTGGAAACATTTGCGATGTTAAAGAATGCCTTCTCCCATTCCCAGACTTCCCAGTTAACCTCCCAATGGGCATCCGTTGCTGCTCCTGACCCTTGGCGCAGCACTCTTCATGCCTGTTTTTATGTTGCACCGTAAGAACAAGCAAAGATGCAGGACGTCAGGTTCAAAGATGTCCTCAGGGCTGCAAAGATGGCGTGGTTGGTAAAGCACTCGCATAACCAAATGCAAATTACAGCCTCGGGGGTCAAATGTCAAAGTCAAGATGGACCAGCATAAGAACAGTGTGGTAAGTCAGTGGAAAGTTCACGTTTCCAGAAGGTAAGGCCTTTGATTGACAGCAAGCAAATCAGAACGCCATGGGAAACTGACTTTTGTTTTGTCTGTAGCTCATGGGTTCTATCCCTTGAATGACAACACTAATATTTCATTAATATAAAAACACTAATGCTATATATATATATCAAAGTACTACAGTTACCAGGGCTGAGATAATCCAGGTTGTCACTCAGCCGAGCGAGTGCTTTAGGGTCAGCCCGTCTATCCATCTTGAAAGATGCTTCTTGAAGTTCACAGGTTGTCTTTATAGCATGCTTCCATAACGACATAGCTAAATAATAGAAAAGCCAATTTTTATTTTATCACCCAAGGAAATGACATCCAGAAAGCATAAGTAGCAAGAAAATTAAACTCAACCTTAGGTAGTTGTTTGGTTCATGACAGTTGTGGGAGTTAAATTCAAAGATTAGACAACACAAATGCAAGGCTTGCATGGCAACAGCCATGCAAAGTGCAACAAATGCCTTTCATAATTAATATCAGCGATATCTCGGGGACCTTGATGTCTCTGTGCAGTCAGCTGACTGGCATGCTCCTTCATGGGTAATTTCCTTTGCAAATGTGCATGTGTATAAAAGCTAATAGGTATTATGTCTATCATGTTCCATGTAAATTTCGTAATTTTTGTAAATTTAAAATACGTGTATTAAAAGTAACTTAACAAAAAGTGATTTAATGCCATGTTTTTCAAAAGTTAATTAATATAAACATTTAGAAGATTTTATTGCACTTAAACTTTTCAAAGACCACTGTGAAAACTTAAAGGCCAGTTTCTGCTCTGAGGATACTCACGCTTCAGTGGGAGCTTGCAGAGGTGGGTCTCCCCATCTCATTGAACAGTTCCCACTTAGAACTGTGAGGTTAAAGGGAAAGGAAGGTGAGAACCAAGGAATACAGTTCTTTGGTTGGATACTTGTCTGGTCCTCTGATTGGTCACTGGTGCCACAGAAAGAAAGGAAAGAAGGAAAAAAGGAAAGGGGGAGGGAGGGAAAGAGGGAGGAGAAAGAATTATCAGAATTGAGATTCAAAACAATCTGCAAATGTTTAGGCCAAAGTTGTTTTTCTCTTAATTGCCAGAACTTTCCCCACTACTGATTTAGAAATTTATACAAATGAGATGCATAAAATCATTAAGTATTTTCCTTTAATGAGACCGTGAATATGAGCAGAAAAGGCTGCTACCCTCACACCATGGCTAAAAGCCACATAAAACATTGGTTAGAGCATGAATTTCTGGAATTAGAAGCATTTGAGTTTACTTTGCCGTAGAATGTGTCTCTGAAATTGCTCAGAAATCAAAAGTAAAAGGCTAAGCCCCCATTGAATTCCTCGGAGTACCCGATTAGCAGGTAAAATGAGAATCACACTTTTCATAGCTGTTGAGCGTGTGGGAACACGTGGATATATTCCCCAAGGCTTGGGAGTGATGTAGATTTTTACCACTTCCTTTAATGGTGTAATTTCATATTTTTGACATGAGTAAAATAAGCCCCCTAACAAAAACCATTTGCTTTTAAGCAAATCCAGCCTGTTTTCAAAGATTGGTGTGTGCCTCTCACACCTGACTTCTCATAAACGGCGATAACAATCCTGGTTAATTTCCGTCAGCCTCCGATATTCTGCCCCCAAAGCTCATGACTTGTGAAGGTATCCGAGTGTATTGTGTTACACCTCCGCTGCCAGCCTAGAGTCTCCCTCCCAGTGCGCGCTCTCTGTAAACTGAAGGTATGTGGTTCTTAGCACATCAGCTCTTCCCTCCTCCCTCTTTCCCTCCTCCCCTCCTTCTTTCTATCCCTTCCTCCTTCCCTTCCACCCTTTGTTCTTCTAGTTTCTCTTCTTTCTGCTCTTCCTTCCTTCCTTCCTTTCTCCTATTTTTTCTTCCTCTTTCTTTTCTCCTCCCTCTCTTTCTCCTTTCCTTTCTCCCTCCCTTCCTTCCCAGTTCCGTTCCTTTTCTCTGCTGTCTCTTTCTTTTCAACATCCAGAGTCATTATCACTGTCTAGACTTTTGTCATAACAGTCTGCACTTTTCAGAATGGATGTTTTTCAGAATTAATGTTTTGTTAAAATTCCGGCCTTGATTGTGCTCATTTTGATCCCTGCTTTCTGTACTGTCTGGCATTCAGTCCTTCTATAACAGACACAAAACCATGCCTTTACGTTTTTGTTGTTGTTTTTTTCTTAATTTGCAAGTTGAGTTTGGGTCCATCTGGACTTGTTAGAGTCGAAATATCTTCCACAGGAGGAATATACGACCTTTCTTCAGATGGCGCGTAAGCAAATTGAGGGAAACAGGATTGGATTCCCTTTTCCAGGTAGAATTTTGTCCAGACAGCAGATGGCTGGAAGGGGACAATATGAGCAACTGACACAGGGGCCAGCGTCCTGGAGTTTTTCCAGTGGCTTCTGTGGCTGTAGCAGGTTCTTTTAGCTTTACTCATGTGCTTGTTCCGTTGGTATTTTTACTTCTAGCTTGTCTCGTAAGCCAGTCTCACACTGACCAGGAGCAAGGGACAGTCTTGATGGCGATCACTCCCGTTTGCACGCTGGTAGCACATATATACTTACTCTATATAAAAGAATGTACATCCACCTGACACTCTGCATGTCACCCTTCCCACCTGGGCTGCTGGGTATGTCCTTAAGAGACACAGTATCATTGTGTGACATCTTGTAACCATGGTGACCACAATTTGATATGGTCTGGCTGCTCTTGTGTAAAACAGTTCATTCTGAGTCTATGTAATTTTTTTAGTGTATATTCACTATACAGACTAATGGTTTTCATTATAACATGCTCATACAGGCATATAACATACTTTGATCATATTTACCCCTAAGGCCCTGTCTTATGCATGCCCCCTTTCCCCTCCCACATCCCAAATGACCTATCCTCTTCATAAGCACACTCTTAACCAACATTATTAACTGTTCAGCTTGATGATTCCAGAATGTGAAACCTTCCTCTCCCTGAGAAGCAGCAGGCTGTGTGGATTCCAGTGCCTCTTCTGGAATCCTACACCTGAGATGGGACAAAAATCAAGAGAACCACATGGAGGCCTGGTTCATCAGAAGCATCTTAGAGGTGGGTATACCCTGACTTTCACTCACCTTTGAGTGAATTTGGCCTTGTTCTCTGAGCCTTAGCTTGCCAATCTGTCAATTGGGAATACTTATCCTTGTTTTAACTACTGATATATAGATATAGATAAACAAATGCACATCATCAGTGCACACTTAGAGCAATCATTGTTTTGATGCAATAAAGTCATGTTAAGCTATGAAGCATACAAAAAGCCTGTTCATCAGAGAATATAACAGCAGGCTGGCACTGCCTCTCAATGAAAGTGAAGCCTCATTCACTGCTTCATTAGTCAGGTGAGACCTCACATACTCATGGGAAACTGAATGTCAAGTCACAACCCCACTAATTGCTAAAGTGTCCTTTTAAAACAAACAGCAGAAGAATGAACCTTCAGCCATAGGGAAGTAAGTGTTCCTTAGTTCGGAAACCTCAGCTAGAACTAATATTCTATTTCTTCCACACACGAGTGGTGGCTAAATGCCCACTGTCCTGAAAACCCCCTGTCACATGTAGACACACACTCTTGCAGTGAGTCCGGCCCTTTGGTTACAGGTGTACCCTATCTGAAACTCCTTATGCATTCAGCCCAGGCAAGAGAATTGGCCCACAGCTGATAGCCAGCCGGTCCCCAAGGCCTCCTGCAGAAGCAAGCCCTTCACAGGGCATTTCAATAGCAAAAATGCTCATGGGAGCACTTGTTAGTGTCTTGCTCCACTTCCCAGAAAAATTGATTCTTTTAGGAGGTCAAATTATTTTTGTATTTTTTTTTCCTTTTTTCATGCACTGTGACTCCATTCTGTCACCTGGTCAGTTCCTTTAAGAAAAGCTCATTTAGGGGAGCTGCCTCCTATTATCTCCTGCCACCAATGCATGGTGCAAAGACAGTTTAACTCTTAAGGAGAGAGTCACTTAAGTGTGACCTATTGTGTGAGCCTGGGTGCTTTCATATCAAGCACCGGGAGCTAACGAGGTCTTCAATTTGTCTAAACCAGATTGATAACTTGCATTGAATGTACAGTGCCCACTGTTTTTTTCCAATCAGCTCAACTCTTCCCAAATCTCTATGCTCAGTTCTACATAACACAAATTCTTCAGCTAATGGCTCTAAAAATGATGTCTAGACCAGTTCAGTAGCTCATAGGAACCATAGGAAGATTGTCACTCAACTAAAATGATTCTGCAGAATTGTACACTCGTCACTGTAAAGACATTTTGCCTGATGTGGACTCATAGCCAGAATGTGTATTCATTCTGGAGCTGGGGTATTGGGTGGTCCAATCCAGAAAGCATCATAGTTCCCAAGTTATGCCCCAGAGGGTAGGTTTGAGGCTGTGTTTGATGGATGGATTTGCTAATAAAACAATGTCCCCAGTATAAAAAAGGAGTGTTAAGACAACCAATACTAGATGCATGCCATGCCTTCTTACAGAACACAGATGAGTCTTTCAAATGCTGGAAGGTGAACAGAATGGTACAAAAAAATCAAAATAAAAATAGTGAGCATGCATTTGTATGAGAGATGCTTGGGCTTGCCTGGAGGCTGGGGAGATGGCTCAGTTGGTATAGCACTCATCCCGCAAGCACAAGGCTCTACGCTTGGTCCTTAGCAGCAGTATTAATAGGTAGATGCAGCGGTGTGCACTGATTAGCCCAGCCCTAGGAAGTATCTAGGGCCCACTGGTCAGCCAGCTCAGCCGATTTGGGAAGTGCCAGGCTGGGGAGGGGGGACCTGTGTCAAAACACAGTCTGGGATCCTATGAGGAAGACCGCTGAGGTTGTCCTCTGGACTCACACACATGAGCATGCACACATGTGAACAGGAATACACACGTGCAAATCTTCCTGAATCCTGAACATACAGAGGCAATACCTTTTTCTTCTTGAAAGACTGGGAGTCTTAGTTTGAAAGAGCTGCCCCAAGTTCCAAAGCCAGAAAGTAGCAAAGTGGAGATCCAGCCCATTTAATGTCTATGGACAAGACAGTAACCACAGCCACTGACCAGCCTTCCGGCTCTGTGTGGCTGCAACCAGGACTTCCGTTTAGGAGCCCTGGAAATTGGGGCTGGGCTGACGAGTGCTAGATCAAAGGCAGTACACAGTCCTAACAGCAGACAGCATGACCCAGAAGCAATCTGTGAAAATCTGCATTTCCTGGCCTGGAAGCTCCTTGTCTAACTGTGCCCACGGCCATTTCTACAGCACGGTCATTTGCTGTGGGCATGACAGCTGAGAATCACAGGAAAAGGAATCACAAGAAAACTTCACACTGTATGTGAAGTTCAGGGGGTTTGTGGACTTCTTTTAAGGCATTTAGTGTGTGTAAAGCCTTTGTGGGCCAAACCTGTCTTTCATCAGAGGTTGGGATGTGTTGTTATATTAAGGTTCAGATTGGTTGGACTGGGTAGGGACTTGATGAAACACACTCTTAGAAAGGTCCTCTGATTTTGGTGACCTACTTGCAAAAGTTCTTGCAAAGACCACACAGGCTAGACTTGAACAAAAGCGCCCCAGCCAAGATGTGGTGAGCACCCCTCAAGGTAGACTCAGTTCTCTGACCTCAGGTTAATGTCACTCAGCAAGACTAAAAACTGGGAAGATTCATCTCTATTGTCTAACCCAAAAGAAATAAAATAATTAAAATAAAGGAATGTTTTAAATTTTCCTAGAAAACAACTCAGAAATTATATCACCAGGGTAAAGATGGCCTGTGTCTAATGATTCACGCAACTCTGAAAAAAATTCTCAAATACACTAAGCAAGATAGAGACTTTGGACATGGGTTACTCGGAATAAGTACATGCAGTGCCTTCGATGGGGTTTAGTTCCATTTGGTCTCTTCCCAGCTCCGTATCCTCTCCAATGGCCCCAGACAGCCCTGCCAGGGCTTCATCTATTCTAGGCAAATCTGAAATGGGCAAGTCAGGAAATAGACATGGTTACGCGGCAGCCGTGAAAACTGATTCTCAAACATTGGTTCATCGGTCAACTAAACACTGTCCTTCCCTTGCTTCTGCTCATGTCACCAAGAAGACAGGTTAGTGAGCCACTTTCCCTGAAGCAGATCACAGCGGGAGTGTGCTCACTGCAGTGTCTGAATGGCTGGGACTGTCACTCACTCAGAGGCCGAGCCTAGTCCAGTGTAAGCAAGGTCTTGGCTTTGATCCGCACCAGAAATAGTTTGGTGTGTATTTTTGTTTTGTGCAGATACTATGCAGATGCATATGTACACACATGCATGCACGGTCCTAGAAGCAGTTTCTGACCCCTGGAGTTCGGGAGGGCGCTACTCCTCTGGGCTTCCAAAATGCTTAGTGCCACAAAACTCTGGAGCATCAAAACCTGTTGGAGCGCTCCCTGTGCTCTCCCTGTGGACCGGTCGCCTGCTGATCTTGAGATCCCAGTTGAAAAGTTGACTCCTAAGAAGGCATTCTGCTCTTGTCCCTGTCTAACGCCACCACTGAAGTCTCTCAGTCAGAGAACGTTCAGATTTTCCTGAGGATGTCTCTCACAGGCTGGGCTTCCTAACAGGATCCCACGATTATCACAGCTCTTCCAGGCCACGTCCCACCTGTCTCATTCACCATTCTTCGCTGTTGTGGGCTGGGGGAGAAAATGTTTACGCATTTGCACGGTCAAGTTAAACAATATTTACAACAGGGAGCTCAAGCTCCTACATGCCCTGTTAGAGAGGCTCCTGGCAGTCCGGAGAGCTGCGAGAAACGGCATGAACTTTATGAACACAGAGTCCAAAGCCCGGGCCAAGCTCCCGCATTCGTACCTTTGTGTGTTTGCCTCCCACACTAAACAGTATGAAATGGGACAAACAGGGTTCCAAGGAAGGATCCTGAAATGGGAGGGGCTTCCGCTTCTGCTTGCTGGTCAGTCCCATGAGCAGATGCCAACCCCCATGTTATGAGGAAGCCCACGCATCTCTGTGACGGGACCAGCATGCGAGGAACTGAAACTGGTCATTTATACCGTATAGCAACATCCCTGCTAAAGCGGTCACAGCCTAGCTTCTGATGACCACCGCACAACCTCGCCACAGACCCTAAACCTTGACCACCACACAACCTCGCCACAGACCCTAAACCAGAAGCTCTTGTCTGTCTACGCTACTCCTGAGTTCTAACTTGCAAAAACTGCCATGATCAGTGTGTGCTAGCTTAAAACACGGTGTGTGGAGGAAATTGGTTACATAATAACAGTGAATTAATCCTCCGAATGTCAAAGGCAATGGCAATTCCCTCATCCCGCTTTCCTTTCCTAGCCACCTGGCCCAACTGTCCGGCCTCCTGCCAAAGAAATTCAGGGGACTGTGTACAGTAAATGCCGCGCCCATTACAACGCATCGCCCCTGCGCAGGACCTGCTCCCACTCATTGCAGCCCTCCTCCCACAGATTAACTGACGCTCTTTCTCCCAAGTCCTACCCTCTGCTCTAGTAAAGTCCTATCACTTCAACCCCTCCATTCTGTCTTTAGGCCTAATAGCAAGCACCCTCACCATGTATCAATGATAATGCAACATTATTCGAGAAACAACACACTGAGGCCATCACACACACATTGTACAAAAAGGCCTTTGTTATGGAATAATTCTATTCAATGTATACAAACTCTTTTTTGTAGGATTTTTCTGAGCTTTTTACCACTTCAGTCAATCATCTTAAAGAAAAGACACCAATGGGGGGGCATCCTGGTGATGTATGCCTGTTGTGTTGGCTAGCATTGATTCTCAACCTGACAGAGTCTAGAATGACTCAGGAGACAGTCCCCACATATCTTCAAATATGATCTGTGAGGTGTTAACTGAGAGAGGAAGATCCATCTTACTTTTGAGTGGAACCATTCTCCAGGCAGAGAGCTCTAGACTGAGTGAAACAGAGAAAATGAGGCGAGCATTCATTCCTGGCTCTTGGTTCTTGACTGTGAAAAGAACCATCCCCCGCCATAAGGAACTACAAACAAGAACCATGAAGATAATGAACGCTGCCTCTCTTAAACCACTTTTGTCCAACTAATTTGTCTTAGCCATGAACGAAGAACTAGGAGAGTTTTCAGAAAAAGGAAACAGGTTGATGAAATGGCTCAGTCAGTGAAAGGGCGGCTGGCCAGCTTGACAGCCGGAGTTCAATCCCAGGACCAATGGAATTGAAGACAGGAACTGATCTCCACACACACACACACACAAATAAAAGGTCATTTAGAAGGAGAAAGGGTGATGAGTTCTCCAGGCTGGGGAACAAAGGAGACCCCATATTTAAAAGCCAATTGACTCTTTCAGTGAGAGTTCAGTACTGATGGTACGCCAGAAGCCAGAGGCCTTGAACTTGACCAACAACTCATTGCAATGAACATCTGCAAGCAAAGCTGTTTGGGCAAACGGGTATAACTGCGTGACACACTGCAGCTCCCGAGGCCACCACCACAGATGAATATGGGATGAAGGGCAGCAAAGATGGAAGAGCAACATGCTTTGCTTTGTTTTGTTTTGTTTTGTTTCTATTTTCACTTCCTTTGTGGGAGGGAGTTACAAGGGTGGAGAGAGGCATGGAAGAACTGGGAAATGGGTGGGACTGGGGTGCATGATGTGAAATTCCCAAAGAATCAATAAAAAATTATGAGAATTAATTCATTAAAAACAAGGTGGTATAGTGAATTCTGTTCTCTTTCAAAATATGAAATGGAGGGAGAGAGAGAGAGAAGAGGGGAAGGGGCTAGCAGGGACACAGCTATCAAGACCAAAATAGCTCCTGGATTAGATCCCCCGGTCTCTGGAAATCCTCTACATTAAATTTTATATTGAAGTGCTTGAACATATTGAAATTACAACCTTACTTACAGACATTGGCGGTAGGAGGTCAAGGGGTGCAATGGAGGTAGGAAGGACACTGTCTAATGTGAGATCAGGCCCTTTGAGGACAGTATATTCTCACTGGGAGTGCCTCAGATCATTTGCATTTCTATAGAATGGAAGCCTGCACAGAGTCCTGTTTTTTCTTTAGTGCCCTGAATAATACTGAATGTGAACTTGCCTTAGAAAGGGTAAGGTAATCTGTCATTCCCTGTTTTTGAATCTGCACTGTCAGCCTAGCATTGCCTAACACCAACACGGCCGCCAGATCTCCAGCTCCTCACACCCTCTCTGTGTGCAGTTCCTCAGAAAGGCCCCTTAAAGCAGCCATGTAAGCGTAGCTTGTGCTCTCCTGTGTGCCTGGACGTTAGCCCAATTGTGTGTGCTTGTGAAGAGTGGCTCTCAAATGTTCCTCAGCAGAAGATGGGAAAACTATGGAAAGCTTCCCAGATGTTTCTCTTGATCACGAGAGGTGACTCTTGAATGAAGACACGGATTCGTTGTCTCCAAAGCATGCTCTCTCTCTCTCTCTCTCTCCGAGGAACAGGGTTCCCCAAGCAGGATGAGCAGGGGTGGGATCTCCTTCAGGTAGGATGGGCAGGGGACAGGATCTCCTTCAGGTAGGATGGACAGGGTACAGATCGCCCTCAGGTAGGATGGACAGGGCATGGGATCTCCCTCAAGTAGGATGGACAGAGGATGGGAACTCACTAGGTCACTTCATTCCTCCTCACCTTCAGCATTTACAGATAGCTTCCAAAAGGGAAGCATTTTTATGTGTTTTCAAGAAAAGACTCTCATATGCCATGTGATCTGGGGCACAAAGTTTCATTCCTGAGAATTCCAGTTTTCTTCTACAGCCACTTTACTCTGCCTCCCTCTGCAAGGCTACAACTGGCCAAACACCTTCATGTGTGAGGGGCACCTGTATGAACACACATGAGCAACCGAGGTTCCTGAGAGAGATCCTAGCCGCAGAAGTGGAGAAGCCGCTAGCACAGTCCCTGGTGTCCTTCAGGTCTCAGCTGTTGTCCTTCAGAAGGACTCGCCCTTAGTTTGTAAGACAGACTCCCAGCTGTCTCTGAAGATTAAAAGGAGAGCTCCCATTACCACCCAGCTACAGCTCTCCCCTCAGGGGCCCCAGTCAGCCTTCCATGCGCTTGCCCATCCACGTCCAAGGCTGCTCAATTCACAGTAGCTATGGAACTGGCTGAGCTGCAGATAAGCAGAGGAATGAAGAAAGAAAATGTAGTTCTTTGCCCCTCGACTGAAGAATGGATAAAGAAGATGTAGGAATTTTATACAATGGAGTACTACACAGTGGAAAAAATTAATGACATCTTGAAATCTGTGGGCAAATGGATGGATCTAGAAAACATCATATTGAGTGAGGTAACCCAGACCCAGAAAGACAAACATCATATGTACTCACTCATAAGTGGCTTTTAGACATAAAGCAAAGAAAAAACAGCCCACAGGCCATAACCCCAGAGAACCTAGACAACAAAGAGGACCCTAAGAGAGACATACATGGATCTAATCTACATGGGAAGTAGAAAAAAAGACAAGATCTCCTGAGTAAATTGCGAGCATGGAGATCATGAAAAATGGTAGAAGGGGAGCAGGGAGGAAGGGAGGGGAACAGAGAAATATATATAGCTCAATAAAAAACAATACAAAAGGATAAAAAGAAAATGTAGTTCTTGTACACTGTGTATTTATAAAAAATTAAATTATAGCATAAACAGGAATATGTGTGGAACTGGACATCCTTGTGCTGAGCAAATTAAGCTAGACTCAGAAAAACAAATACCATATGTTTTCTTTTATATACTGAATCTGAATATAAAAATGTGTGTGTGTGTGTGTAAATTATAAGACTAGGAGATGTCTGAAAAGATGGTACTTGATATTGTTGCAGAAAACTGGATTCAGTTCCCAGCACCCACGCAGTAGCTTATATCATCCTTAACTCCAGCTCCAAGAGATCTGGCTCCCTCTTCTAGCCTCCTTGGGCACTGTGCATGCATGCAGTGCACACACATACATGCAGATAAAACACTCATAAGCAAGAAAATAATAATAATAGTTCTTTTCAAACTAGAAAGGTATGAGGAGGAAGGGAGAGATCTAAAGGGACTAGATGGAATACATGTGCAAGAAAACAGAAGGGGCTGGTGGAGTAGCTCAGCTGAGGAAGGTGCTCACATTAAGACTCTCTGAGTTTGATTCCTGTAATCCACAGGGTGGAAGAGAAAAACTAATTCCTGTAAGTTGTCCTGTGACCGCCACGAGTGCACTACAGTATATGTACACACACAAACATGCACATAAGCACTAAAATCAATGTAAACATAGCTTTAAAAGATGTATAAGGAGAAATTCACTGAGAGAAGGAAACAGACCACAGAGTAGAGAGTGAATGAGAAGGGTAAAGGAGGAGATGAATGAATGAGAACAAAGTAAAGTGTCATATCTCTGAAGATGCAGAGACAAAAACACATCACTTTATACACTTGCTTAAAATTTTACCTTAAAAATTCTCCTAGAAGTAATAGATAGAATTGGACATTAAGACTCTGGAGGTGTCAGGCTGGAAAGATGGCTCACGGGTTAAGAATGAATACTGTTCTTGCAGATGACCTGAGTTCAGTTCCCATCACCAATGTCAAATGACTCAAAACCACCTGTAACTCCAGCTTCTAGGGGACCCTATATCTCTGGCCTGCAAAGGTACCTGCCCTCCACACATGCGCGCACACACACACACACCATAAAAATAATTCTTTTTTTTAAAGATTGGGAAATGCCAAAGTTTACATCTTAGTAGGGGAAACAGATAACAAGTTACATATATGTACAAACTACATATACCATATTAACATATATGTACAAACTATGTATACCATATTAAGAGAGGAGAAGAGACACAGAGAATGACTGGAAAGATATAAGGGAGCACAGAGTCCCACTGTAATCTTCTCTGCTGCCAATACAGTCTTCAATAAAGGGGGACAAATGTGCTGGAGGTGGCTCAGGGCACAGCGCTTGCTCAGCGTTCATAAGACCCTAGCTCAGTTCTGGATACATTGTGTTAATGACGGAGAATCATGGGGTCCTACTTGAACTTGAGTGCTGTTCACCTGGCTTTCTGCAGACATGCCAAGCAGGTGTTTCTGTGTTCCAGGAAAAATAAAAATGAGTCAGTGGGGAAAGAAGGTGATAAGAAGTAACTTTGAAAAAAAATGGCGCTTTGAGTGGAAACTGAGAGTAAAGTAAACAGAGCTGGGCTGTGTTTACTCTAGTGAGTAAATTTTCTCACAGGGGTAGAAGCTGACAATTATGAAATTTCTGTGCACGCATAACTAAGACTGAACAAATAAGTAAGTGGACAATGTATGGTGGGGTCTAAATCTCTCAAGCTGGGACAGAAAGTTACGATTAAGCATAGAGAGGAGGTGCAGTGAACTCTACACTACTGAGCAGCCTCTGAGAGGGCAGCCTGGAGAGGTGCATCCAAATGAGAATGAAGGACAATGACATTTGTATATGAAAATGTCACAGCGAAACCCATCCCTTTGTGTGTTAACTTACAAAGAGCAAAGTCAGGAGGCTGGAGCGGTGGCTCGGTAGTTAAGAGCACTGGCTGCTCTTACAGTGGACCTGGATTTGGTTCCCAGCATCCACATGGCAGATCATAACTGTCTATAACTCGAGTTCTGCAGGATCTGATGCCTTCTTCTGGCCTCCACAGGCACCAGGCATGTATGTGGTACACAGACACACATGCAGGCAAAACACTTGTAGCCATTAAATAAAAATAAAAAAGTCTTTAAAAAATAAGTAAAACAATTACCTGTGTATCTTATACATGGGTTACTGCAGAAACACAATTCTGGCTCTCTTTCCTAAAGGGTCTAGGGACAGTGCTGCCCTGTGTCGACGAGCTCCCCAACTCCTAAATCTTGCCTTTAGATGTTTTGTTTTAATCAAAGGAACCAGGACTCCTAATGATTCTCAAACAAGGGCAGGAAATATACAAGATCAGGCTAGAGTACCTTCTAAAGTCAGAAAGTAAGGACACACTTAAAACACAAAAGAATGAGATGCCGTGGTACCCAAAGCCCAAGGTGGGGCCATTGAACAACAAAAGAAGCAATTTACAGGAACTCCAGTGTGATTGTATATGTATACAGCCATGTTGATAAACGGAATTAGATAAACAAATGATACCTACATTTCCCATACCAGAAAAAAATTCTAAATAATTTATGTAAATATTCCCTCCTCTTGGAGTTTATCTCCCCATCTTCCTGATTGTAGGCTGTGGTTAGCTATTTGCTTCTGAGGAAGGCAGTCTTTGGGGGTTACCTTCAGCCAGACTAATAACATTGCAGTTACATTAATATTACCCTCTGGATATAATAAATGAGAAAGATATTTCACTTGGAAGCTCTTCCTCACCGACATGCACCAACCCAAGCAGAATCACAAAAAAAATAAGACCAACCCAGATGGATGGATTTTTCTACAAGATATTTGCATAGCACTTCTCAATATTGTCAAGGCATCAAAAGTCGTGGGAAAATTTGAGTAACTCCCAAAACCAAAGCCAAAGGGAACACGATGTCTGGAGAATGGTGTATTCCAGATATGATTCTAAGACAGAGGAAAACACATCAAGTAATAGCTGGTGAGAGCCCAAGAAAGTCTACAGCGTAACCAGTAATATCGGACCAGTGTGCTTCCCTGGCTCTAGCGATTGCACCCAAGCAATTTATGTCGAATGTTCGCAGATGCTGGGCACAGAGCACATGGGAAATACTTGGCTGTTTCAGGACTTTCCCATGAATCTACATCTCATCTTTTACCAAGTTTATCTCCAGCACCCCAAAAAGTGAGCAATTAGGCCAGATTATTCTAAAATTTTCTTCCAGTTCCCAGATTTGATGAGCAGCTGGCTGAAGGCATTTATGTGGAAGGGAGGTCCTGTTCACATGATCAAAGCAAAGTGCCTTTTGCTTCAAAAGTAACAGACAGCAGCACAATCATCGTCAGCCTGAAGTCCTACACTGGAGGCAGAGAGAAGATTCTCTGATGAGAAAGCATCAAATCCATCTGAGAGACAGGAGTGTGTGTGATGTGGAAATCCCAAACACAGAAGGAAAAACAATCAGGCCATTCTCAAGGGCAGTTAGAGTAAAGGGGCTGTTGGGGGCTGCTGTGATTTTTTTCCTTTTGGATACAGTTTAAACCAAAGAATGAAAGTGTTGGAGTTTCCTTTTTTAATCATTTCCTCACCACTTAACAAAAATGAAGCAAACTTAAGGCATTATAGGTCTTCTGAAACCCAGCGATGTCATCAATAACTCAGGTACAGTTCTTACAGATCCATGGAGAAAGAAGTGTCTCCCGACGTCATGAGTTCCCAGGAGAGGAAATGGAAGGGGCAGAAGGTACAGGTTCCTCTTGGGGACAGGCTGATGGCCACTCACATCTGGGCTAGGGAAACTGAGGCTTAAATTGCATGTTACTCTGACAGACCTGAAACAAGACCCAAACGTAATTTTTAGCTCTTTTCCATTCTCATTCACACTTCTAAACCACAAACACATGCACACACACATGCACACACACACACACTGTCAAGTAGTATGAGTTCTTGGGCACGGGTGCATCATGAAATGAAGTCCTATCATTCATAAAAAGGCTAAGGCCACAGCTAAGAAACATCTAAAGTACACGGTCGTGAGGACAGCTCCCCCTGCAATAAAAACAATTCTTGCAGCTTAATCTAAGCCTGGCTGAGGTGTACTTCCTGTGAGATGCTGACTGGGGGTGGGTGAAAGGGTTAAGTCCATGAAGAAACTCATTTTTCAGCGACTAGCTGTGGAATCCTGGGTAATTACTGGGGCTTACTCCAGACCACACCTTAGATAAACCTGTAATGCTGGAGTTTTCTACATTTTCTTTGCTACAAGCTGCGGCTTGCCTCTTTCATGTATTTGCCGTGTGTTTCCAAGCTGATTTTCCAATGGCCGTTTTATCCTCGGTATAGCCAATGAGCCAAGGTCTGTTGACCTGGCTTCAAATCCACAAGGCATTTACATGAGATAAATCATGTCAGATCCATGGAAACCAACAGGGGGATGGGGTGGACCGATTCAAGTCAAAGTTATGATTTAATTTTTCTTGTTTTTAGGCTTTGTTTGGGTCCAGTTTTAGACCCGTTTGACTTCTTAAATGTGCATTGTATTCTCCTAAATTCATGAAATATCACTGTGTACTCTGTAGAATAGCTTGGTCCAAAAACAGGCATACAATGTTTGAGGCTAATTCTCCATCCTGGTACACTGTCAAAATTAAATAGTGACAAAAGATCTTCATTAGGCCATTTTAATCTAAAAACAAGCATGTTTTGAGTTTCTGGTTGGCAACAAAAAACTTCCTTCTTGAGGTGGCATGGTTCTTTAGGGGATGGGGGAGAAAATTCTCGTGACACTGGGTTGACAGGGCCTGGGTTGACCTTTGGAAAGAAAGCTGCTTTCTAGTCTTACCCACTACCTCCCCCATCCCAGCGCTGTAGTCATCCCCAGACCTCAGAGAAAGCAAAGTGAATTGCAAACTAAGAGACACTCCTTCAAGGACTTTCACAGACCTGTGGGCTTAGCCAAAGTCCAAGTCCTACCTGCTTCTGGTGGCAGGCGACAGGGGCAGATAGTCTCAAGTGATTGGTCAAACACTCGAAAGGCAGCAACAGATGGGGTTACCACTCAGGCCAATGAGATTCAAGTGTTGTACCGTGGCTCTGGATAACCGGCAATGTGAACATCCCCCATCCCTTCTCATGCACGTTCAAGATGAATCACTAACTCAAGCACCATGTGCCTGGGAAGACAGAGTAGTCAGACCTGGAAAGAAAAGCCAGAGGCTTGAAGAAGGAAAACTGTAGAGGAGGAAAAATGCACTCATTAACTTCTTTAAATTTCAAAAGTAAGGCAACAAAAAATATTTTTCAAAAAACATGTGAAGTTTTTAAGGGCTAAAGAGATTGCTTAGCATTTAAGAGCACTGGTGTTCTTATAGGGGATCAGGTTCCATTCCCAGCACCTATGTAGTGGCTCACAACCATCAGTGACTCCAGTTCTCAGGGATCTGACATCTTCTGCTAGCCTCAATAGACACTAGGCACATACACGGTACACGTACATACATGCAGGCAAATATTCATAAACAAAATAAATATTCTTAAATACATGTATAATTTTTAAAGCGAATGAAACTCCCATCCTGAGACTGACCCGCGTTAAGAGCCCAATGTATGCTTCCGCTACCTAAAATGTAGCAATGGAAATATACAAAGAAACATGGAAGCAGAGGAATGAGGCAGGACGGAATGGGATTAAGTTCAAGAAAAGGAATGCAGGAGGCGCCCTGCCTGCTGTGCCCTCAACCTGCTCTGTCACAATTAGGGTGCTAAATTCCAAGCAGCCAAGACAAAAATTATGTCTTCTCTTGGCCAGAGTCTTTGCCCTGCTTGTCCTGGGACAGCTCATGAAATCCATCTGAACCTCTCATTTTCCTTTTAACTGTTGTTTCCTCTGCCCCATCCCAAGTGCACTTGCCCACTGCTGCCTCCACAAGGACAGGAAAAGAGAAAATGACACAGAGAAGAACGATGTGCTGCTGTGCGTCTCTGAGAAGATGTTCTTGGGGACATTGGGATTCTTGGGGCCAACCTAAGACCTTGGATCAGCAACCCTGCAAATTTTACTATTCCTTGACACCAGGGTGTCTGGAGAGTCAGACTCAGCAGCTGCTCATTGAGCATACAAGCCAAACATGGCTACAGGTATTGCAGTCCCTGCTAGGGACTGCATTACGACAATGAAACCAGATCCTAATGTGCAGCTTAATGATGTTGTTCTTTGAGCTGGAGTTCTCTAGAGAAGCTAGCAGTGAGTTGCAGTTTGGGTCCATGTCACCCTGGACCGGCATCTTCTTATCTTCGTGCCTTCCCAACACACACACACACACACACACACACACACACACACACACACACGCACACATGCGCGCGCGCGCGCTTAAGCAGTCTGTCTTTTTTAGGGGCGTGTCTGCTCACAGAGCCATCCAGAGAAAGCCTGCCTGACAAAACACCACTTCAGAAGTCACCCCACCTGCCAAGGCTTGGGATGCCACAGGATGGCAAGGTTTACAGAGGACATGGGTCTAGTGCAGAGGCAGGGCAATAGCCAGAGTTGCAGGGATCACCATGTACTAGAAGACCTAGGATGGATGTGTCAGCCTGAAAAGAGAGTTCCGGCACAGATATTGTTGACTTTGGGAGACACTAAGGGTGACAGGACCCCAGAAATCTCCCCCTTTTGTGGCTGGAGCTTGGGCAGTTCTTACAGGCATGCAATCAGGGACAGGGCAGGGCAAGCTTTGACAGAACTGTGGATTGTCTTCCCACATTAAGTGGCATGCAAAGGAAAGAAGTCTTTCCACAGTGCTGTGTGAGGACTATAAGTTATTTCTGGCACTTTTATTTCATCTAAGAAAATGATGGCCCTCTTCAAACTAACTTTTGGACACTTGTTACATCAGGTTGTACCATTAGGGCCCACTAGTGGGGATGGAGTACTGGGTACCAAGTCAGGTCCTTGACCTCTGATTCACTTCCTTGGAGGCCAGCATGGTGACTGGCAAGGCCCTTCCAAATGAGCTTTTAACCAGTCTCCTGCACAGATCTTGTATGGCTGGTAGGCCTGTACTTCGTATATACACAGTCTAATCTAAACTTGCAAACATTTTAATTAGCTACTTGCCTCTCCTCTCTCAGTTAATCGAGACATATGGAGTTATGCCATAAAGTTGCCATCAACAGCTGCCCTTGGGATGGAAAGTCTGTCAGTTTTGCCTGCCAGCAGACAGCTCTGACATCTGGCAGTGTGTGTAGCTACAGCTACATGAAACTTGATGCTGAGGGTCTCAAAGATATGAAAGGGTTGCCAAAGACAGAGCCAAGTGAAGAGTCCTGTCACTAGAAGCTGGGTCGAAGGATGCTCTTGGGAGCATCTTGCTGGTCTGGTCCTCAGCACCTGGGGCTACAGTGTGTCCTTGCACACCAAAATGTCTTTGATGATCCTGGGTAACAAACTCAGCAGGTGAGCTTGCCAAAATGTGCAGCCAGGATGGCCCATGCCCTGCTGCGTGCATGCAGACACCATTCCTCTTTAAATAGTTATCTGGGCTTAGAATCCAGAAAGAGGCATTCCTTCCCCATTCCTTTATCTGTCTAGTTTATCTGAGGGTTTCCTGGTTTTCTGCTAAAAGGAAGTGTTCCTCGGACACCTGTAAATAGGTTCTATAAAGCTGAATTGTCCCACAAACTGTCATACTGAGTGTCCTCCTCCGGATGTTCTGGAAGCCTTTTTAAAAGACATAAATAGTAAAATACTTCATTTACATCATTAATTTCTCATTAAGAGTCATCAGGAATAAACCTTTTGTCCCTGAAGATTAAATTCTGTTTGAAAAACTGTCTTCTAGCAGGAATGTTGTGACTCCAAGTGTGAGAAAACCAGAGCCATGAGGAACTTGTGAAAATTACTAAATAGTGACTAACTCCTGGTAAGGAAGAACTGACACATGCAGGAGCTTTTGGGGTCAAATAAAAAATGATCCATTAGCAGGCAACACAACTAGACTCCACTGACCAGGAAGGAAAAAGCACAGCGCACAGTCTCTGATGAAGTTATCGCCATTCGCAGTGTCTGAGGAGGATTAGTGATGGCAGGGTTCACTGCTGAGCAGCTGTCAGGTGAGTGTGCACATCGGGTTTTCTGCTCAAATGTTAGCACGCTTCCCAGTGCACTGTGGTACCTCTCAGGCATGAATAGTGCGAACTCCACTGACTGCTTTAGAAATGAGATTTAGTTTAAGTCTGAGAGTTCCCATAATCCCTCTCCTAACAGGCTCATGAGCTTGGACTGTAATAGAGAGAAGATATTTTCTAATAAAGGCAGCTGCTTCAGTCTTTTCCAAAACAAAGTGTCATATGTGTAGAAAAATAAAAATTGAGAAAATCATCAAAGAAAGGTCTCTGAATTGTTTTAAGATATAAAAATTTAGATGTTATCAGTGAATGCTTAGAATGCAAAGATCAAGTTCTCAGAAAGACACCTTGGGTGAAGTACATCAAATTATTTCCATAGCAATAAGTTTTGGCCACATCGTGTTTGCTTGGAAGTGATGGTTTGCTAAAAAAATGAAAGGTGAGCGCAGAAGCATAAGCTCATGAACTCATAAATCAGTAACTGGTGAGGACGCAGTCAAGAGAGAAACACCGGCCTCAGTGAGCACACAAAATTGGCTCCTCTGCTGGCCTCGGCCCCGCCACGGTGTGCGTGAGTCAAGGCTAGCCATTTTTCTGGTGGAGCACTTATCATTTGCCACTATTCCATGGGTAATCATGGCCTAAGTATGTAGCACTTTTCATCTTCAAAGCTCTTAAGAGTTAATTAAGAGAAACACCCCCTCGGGAGACAAATTAATCACACTGTAACAACTCCTGCTCTACCAAGGGAAGAGCCGAGGTGGAGTGGGGGAGTAGCTGGCGCAAAGCCATGGGGAAGTGGTATTTAAAGACAGGGTGGCCTGGGGAGCTCCTCCATCTCAAGTGTTAACAAGACATCTGCTTTGCACCTATCTCCCTTACAGCGTAGATGAGGCCAGCCAGCTCAGGGGCTTTCTGCAGCCCACCAAGTGCAGAGCCAGAGGTGCCCCCTATCCTGGTGCCCACAAGTAGAGAATCAGCTTCGTTCACTATGCTGTCAACGGAGCTGGTCCCAAAGGACTTCAGACACTACCATCGCTAACTCTAGTCTTCAGGCTGAATTTTACCGACGTTTACTGGATCCTGTAAAAATGTCATGCAACTCTACTGCCACACCCCTAGGATGACTGGCTCCTAACCTCAGGCATTACATGGAAATGAGACTCCTGACACACTGCCCCTTACACATGCTTAAGATGGGACACATGTCAGACAGACCCCCACTCCCCCGAGCTCTCTACATACACTGCTATTGCTCAGCATTTAGAGCAAAGTGTGCTGTCTATTAGTAGAAATGATTAATTAATTTCATAAATTTGATATATAAATTAGTGGCAAAGCGTGGGGCTCCAAAGTGGGACATCTAAAAGCTGTATTATGTTCTCATTTCACATTCACATATGAAACTCAAGCCAGTGATATTCAGTTTCCTCTTTGATAAGAAAATCTTGAAAGATAATCTACAAGGCAATGTACTGCTAAGACAACGGCCTTGGGCTAGGTACGGTGACAAAGGGCTGTAATCCCAACCCTTGGGAGACAGAAATAGGAAATCCCTAAATTGAAGGCCTGCCTGAACTGCATAGCCAGTCCTGTCTCAAACTGAGAGAGCAATAGAGACAGAGGCACTTCGAACATTGTTGTTACGGCAGTCGTTCGGAAGCGTACCTGTAGAGTAGTCCTGACTCCTTCTACTCACAAGTCTGTCCATATGGCTGCTCCAGAAAAGCCCAGCAGCACACTCATCTGAAGTGCTACCAAGGAACTGGCATTTGCCATTTTTGCCATCTTATATTTCAGATCAGAACTTAACCTACTTTCTCTTATTCTTATTCTCAAGAGTGACGTAAGATTTCCCTCCTTTTGCTCACACCACTGTGCAGTCTCACACAGTGATGGAGGGCAGCCTACCTGTCAGAGAGAGCATCCTTGACTGGTCAGGACCAATTCCTTTCTTATCCTGGATTTTGGCTTTTTTGTTTTCGACAGCTTCCCAGGGTTCAACGTCCAACGTTGTGATCTTCCAGGAGAGAATCGTTAGGAAAATCTGCACCTTGGCAGCAGTCCGTCCACAGACGGTGGATGGAATTAGACCCCTTCTGGACAAAGAGCAGGTTTCTGCCTTAAACCACCAATTCTGTGGTGCCTTGTCTGGGGCCCCTAAAGAATTCTAAGATGATTACTAAGGACCACTTTAAAAATTAACACATAAAAAGAAATCTAGGTCTCCAATACGAGAGATGCTTGTCTTGATGATAATTAAAGAGTTGTCAAGTAGGCAATAGCTAACTTACTTGCTGCCTAGCAGACTACGAGAGTTGAGGCTGAGAACTGCCTCTCATCTTCCAGTGCAATTTTCACTAGCAGCAGTAGCACCAGGAGGTTTCTGCATTGCTGTCGAGGATGGAAGCTGGACAGCCACTGTGGAAAGAAGCTATTGGAGCCCCCAAAAGAAATACCACTACCATGGAACCCAGCTTTATTGCCTTTGGGATGTAGATAAAGGAATCAAATTTGCATATAGTAAAGATACTACACACTAGTCACAATAAGGAAAATATGCAATCAGCCTCAATGTCCATCAATGAATGGTTGGATAAAGAAAATGGACTGTTATTCAGCCATGAGGAAAGGCCAAGCCATTCATTGGCAGACAAGTGAATGGAACTGCAGACCATGATGAAGCAAAATGAGCCACACTCAAATACTGCACATCTGCTCTCACTTGCTGAATCTAGAAAATAAAAGCATGGAATTAAGAGGGAGATGACTGGGGAAGCGAGGAGAGGCTGACACATGATAGTACAGGGTGAATATGATCAAGGTACAGTGTACAGCATGCATTCTGAAACTGTCCCAAGAAAGTCAATGTTTGTATGCTTGGTATATAAATGGATTGCATTAAATTTTTGTTTGGAAAAAAGTAAAAATCAAACATTTCTACCTAGAAGGGAATAAATGAAAATAACTCAAACATGTACAGAATCCTTTTAAAACATGTTTTGTTCAACCTGTTGCATACACCTCTAATCCCAGTGCTCAGAAAGAAGGCAGAGGTAGGTGGATCTGGGAGTTCCAGGCCAGCCAGGGCTGCACAATGAGACCGGCTCTGAAAAAAAAAAGATCTCCCTCTGTCTACCATCCTTCCATACTGTCTCCACGGTGTGAATAAATGTCCTGGCAGATGTTCTCAAGAGTATCAACAATGAATGCTAAGAAAGAAAGCAAACTCCAGGCCTTCGTCAGGCCACGCCCCCAAAGTCATCCTTTGCCTCCAAACTGAAGCATGGTGACACTGGCAAATTTGAAATTGCAGAGGCAGGGACATTGTGAGCCTCACATGGAAGCTGAAACAGTGTGGATGGTCAGCCCTAGACACTCGAGACCTGGAAAACTGGCAGAACAATCTGCTCCCATCCCGTCAGTTTGCCTTCACTGCACTGACAACCACAGGTGACGTCATGGACCACAAAGAAGCAAGACAAAAACACACAGAAAGGAAAATTCTGGCATTCTTTTTCTAGAGATATAAAACATGCATAAATAAAGAGCCTCAGTGGACTCTGTGGGGGTGGAGACTTATGCCTCATAGTGTGTGTGTGATGTGGTTGTCTGTGTGTGAGAGAGATGGTATGTGTAACGTTCCTGTATGCATGAATACATGCATGTGTGCGTGCGTGCGTATGTCTGTCTCTGTGTGTGTGTATGTCTGTGTGTGTGTGTGTGTGTGTATGAGAGGAAAAGAGGCGGGAGGAGGGGTGATAAGCCGCAGTTTGGTATGGAGTCAGAGGACAACTTTGCAGAACTCTTGTCTCCCCCCTCTCGTGGGTCTGGGACCCATGGATCTGGGATCTGTGGGTCTGGGATCTGTGAGTCTGGAATCCATGGGTCTGGGACCCATGGGATCTGTGGGTCTGGGATCTCTGGATCTGGGAATTCTTGTCTCCCCCTCTTTGTGGGTCTGGAATCTGGCTGAGGTTCCAGGCTTATGCAGCTAGTTACCTGCTGAGCCTTTTCATCCGCCTGAAGAATTCATTTTTTTCACGGAGTGGGGGGCAGTTTGAGACATGGTTTCTCTGCAGCTTTTGAACCTGTCCTGGAACTAGTTCTTGTAGATCAGGTTGGCCTCAAACTCATAGAGATCTGCCTGCCTCTGCCTCCCCAGCGCTGGGATTAAAGGCCTGTGCCACCACTGCCTGCTCAGAATTCATTTTTATCTTTACTGTATTACACAGAAACTTCTGAGAATGGTACCATTTCAAACATGGAGATGTTGTTCTACTTAACTCCAAAAATAATAATAAAGTAAAATAAAATTCAAGAAGGACTAAATAATGACTATTTGAACTTTAGCAACTGTCGGGTGTCCTGTGGTTTTTATTATTGTAAAGTGTGTCTGTATGAGGCAGAGCACAGCTAGTTGCCTCCTGTGAACCTCTTCTCATTTCCCACCTCAATGGTAAATAACATTCCAACAACCTGTCATTTTCGATAGGCATCCTGGTCTGTAAAGATTGTGCTGGAGCCAATACATGCTTTTACATATTATTTTACATATTATTATTATTTGTGTGTATACAGGTCATATGGACTACAAACAACTCTAAGATACATATTCATATACTATTTTAATATAGTATATATATATATATATATATATATATATATATATATATACACACACACATATATATAGTTGATTTGATGCTTTCATAAATTCTCCCAAAGCAGCAGGAAAACTATTTCCATCTTTTTTTCAGAGCTAGGAATTCTAATCCAGAAAGTTTTAAGGGAGAAAAATAAAAATGTTTCCCTGAGAATTAAAGGGTCCTGCCATCTGACTTAGAGAAGCCTCGAGCGAGTGGAGGTGGGCATAGAGGCTGGGCCAACTCTGCACCTGACTTTGATCCAGCAATATCCTCCCCGTCTCTGACCTCTCCTCCACTGCTGTATTACTCTCTTCAATATTTCTGGGGTGCTCCTAACAGAATGGGAAGCACCGTTTTCCAGTTCCTCCCTTCCAGAAGCCATCACTATTTCAGCCGAAACTCCAGGAAGAATTCGCTGCACTTGTCTCCAGCTCGCCACTCTGTTCATCCTGTAGCCAGAGCAGGTGGGGAAAGCCGTGCTCGCAGCTGCTCTCTCGGAAGCATGCTCATCAGGAAAGGGATGACTATCCTTGCCTCTCTGTGGCCTGGCTCCTTCAGATCTGGATCCTTTGGGTGGGATTGCCTGACTCGGAGAGCAGAGCTAAGCAAGCTGATTTCACTCCTCTGGTGTCCCCTTCTATCTATTCAACTCTATTCCTGCAAGATTGTAGGTGAGCTGTGGCTTAAAAGAAGTTAATAGACAGGCAGTGATGCTGCACGCCTTTAATCCCAGCACTCAGGAGGCAGAGACAGGTGGATCTCTGTGAGTTCAAACCCAGCCTAGTCTACAGCGTGAGTTTCAGGACAGGTTCCAAAACTACAAAGATACCCTATCTCAAGAAAAAGGTTAATAAAAACACTCAGTGTCTTTCTGCTAGCACATCTGTCTGTGGAAGTCAGCCTTGCAAGAGCTGGAGTGGGTGTGT
Organism: Ondatra zibethicus; assembly: GCA_004026605.1. NCBI lineage: Eukaryota > Metazoa > Chordata > Mammalia > Rodentia > Cricetidae > Ondatra > Ondatra zibethicus. The sequence continues at coordinate 45,807 of PVIU01006051.1, read as the reverse complement.
GGAAATGCACCAGTGCAGCGCTGGAGTGGGCATGTGGAAACGCATCAGTGCAGCAGCTGGAGTGGGTGTGTGGAAACGCACCAGTGCAGCAGCTGGAGTGGGTGTGTAGAAATGCACAAGTGCAGCAGCTGAAGTGGGCATGGGGAAATGTACCCATACAGTAGCTGGAGTGGGCCTGTGAAAATGCACCAATACAGCAGCTGGAGTGGGCATGTGGAAATGCACCAGTGCTACGGCTGGAGTGGGCCTGTGGAAATGCACCAGTGCAGCGGCTGGAGTGGGCATGTGGAAATGCACCAGTGCAGCGACTGGAGTGGGCGTGTGGAAATGCACCAGTGTAGCAGCTGGAGTGGGCGTGTGGAATGCAGCAGTGTGGTAGCTGGGTGAGATTGTTTCTTTCTAGTTATCTTTTATGACTGATGTGCCCTTGATATCTTAAAACTCTGCAGTAGCTCCCAAGATTAGCAGGACCACACTGTACCGTATTTATCAATAATGTTCCAGAAATAGGTGATGCCTATGTTTCCTTACACATCATCTAAACATTCAGAAGCAGCTAGTTTCTTACCATATCTGAGTCTTTGGTGTTCAACAAATATGGGGAAGACACAAGTAAAGCATTAAATGAGGCAGAGTTACTCTGAAGAAAATGTGTGCTAAATGCTTTCTCTTCTTCCAGTGAGAAAAATTTAAATAACTAAAGGAATGGGTTGGGAAAGTGAAAAACATTGCTAAAGATTTGTGTGATAGAGAAGGGTATTAAGTCAGTGTTTGCATACTAAGCAAGAGGCTCACTGCAAATGAGGGAAAAGAGGGGGGTGTCTCTAGATATGTCTTAAGACAAAGAAGGCTACCTTGAGCATTTAAGACTTATTAATAATTACAAGTAGAAAAATTTTTATAAATACAAAAATCAGATCTTGACTTCTCAGTTGAGGCAGAAATCATGTCTGTCTGCAATGACCTTAGCAATGAACAAATGTGTAAATGCAGACACTATGATTTACCATCTTTCCAGGTGTCCTCGAGCCAGGGGGAGATAGTGAGACTCAAATGAAGCACAAAGATAAGAATGGCGGAAGAATTAGATTCCAGAAACGAGTCATGCATTAGCTTCTGATCTACAGGAATATGAAAGCAGCCAGTTCTGAAACACAAGGAAGTAAAGAACCAGGAGACAAGAAGGATCTGGAGAATGCTAGGTTAAGAGAGAGCTTCATTTGTTTTGAGAGGAATGAACAGGGGTAGGAGGACCAGAAAAACTGTGATATCTAACTTTGCAGCCATGGTGTCTGAATGGAGGGCCCTGGGACTAGCCCTGCCTTTGCTCACACACCCGCTGTGGGAGTCAGGCAACTGGAGGTCCTAAACCTCAGTATTATTATCAATGAAACTGAAGTATGGGATACCATGACATTTTAAAACTATAACTTAGGAGCTGGCGAAATGGTTCAATAGTTAAGAGTGTGTATTGCTCTTGCAGAGGACCCGAGTTTGATTTTCAGCATTTGTGTCAGAGGGATCAGCCACCTATAACTCCAGTTTCAGGGGACCCAATGCCTGTGACCCCGACAGGCAAACACACACACACACACACACACACACACACACACACACACACACACACACATGAAAATTAAAATAAATATCTTTTTTAAAAATTCAAAAGTTAACCAGAATGAAAGGGGTTTAGGAGAGTCTGCATGGGCACACAGGGCTCAGTGACAGAGCCCTCTGTGAGCAGCCTTATTTGTGACTGCTTGCTAGCGTGAGCAGGTGCTCCCCAAGCTAGCTGAGCTTCAGATTCCAATACCCCAGTCATGCCCTTGCTCACTTTAACCCTGCTCTTTGCAGCTCTGCTGTGGGTGAGCAGGCGGCTAGGCGGAGCAAGCTGAGTTGTTCCGACTTGAGACTTAGGAATCAGCACGTTAATAAAGCCTCGAAGATTACCATCAGTTTGAAAGGAAAAATCCACACAAAACAATTAATTATGAGCATTAAAACAAATGTATTGCCTATGGCAGAATTCAATCCCGTACACAAAACGGGTTAAAAAAAATTTTTTTAAAGGAATGCTCTAATTGAAAACTGGCAGCAGCCGAAGACACAGATAGTTAAAACAGTATCTTATCAGAAAATTAGCAGAATGTAATTTTTATTGGGTTTTACAGATGTTATTTTTAACCACATCAAAAATCCCACCTCATGGCTATTGGCACAAATTGTCATAATTACTGTAATTCGAAGTCTGAGCGGTGGCTGGCTGTCGAGATAGCTATCGCCTCTCAGACGGAGACTGCGTTCACTGAGCAGCCAGGAGAAGGAGCCTGTGTTTTTGTACTTGGTCTGGACTTCATTTGTGTCTTTTATCCAAGCTCATTCTTACGAATATTGAAGAATAATTTTTTCCCACCTGGAACACTGGGGGAAATCAAGAGGTTAGTATTAAGAGTGGCGAGGTCACCTTTAATTAACGTACCAATCACCTCACCTCCCTCTGCTAGCACAGCGCAGCGTTCCGTTCTATTTTTACCTTTGCTGGTGAACATGATCTCATTTAATTCACATACTAAATTCTGCATGTAATAATTTCAACAATCTTCATAAGTGTGGCTGATGATGCCACGCTAAGAAAAAAATAGCTTTTAATACCTGATACCCAGATTAACACGATGGAATCTGACTTAACAATCAAAAATAGCATCAAGAAACATTATGTGTTGTTATGAAACATCATGTGTGTACGTGGTGCTCTGTAAACAACTGGTATCCAGAGGTTCACAGTGACAATCAATAGTGAAAACAATTGCAGCGGTATGGTTGTGTAGACTTGAGGCAAGGTTGGAGGCCCTCAGCTCAGTTCGTGTGCAGAGGGAGCTTCATACAGAAAAAGAATGAAGCGAATACTTAAACAGTACCTTTAAACAAAAAAGGCAGAACTAATGACCTACTTTAATGTGGTCCAGAGCTGAGTCCTACTGTTGTTAAGCCATGGAAAGTTTACAAAATGGTTTCTCAGCCTCAATTTGAAGGGCTCTGCAAAGAAGGGATGTGGACTAAGCAGAGTCATTCAACAGATATTTTGTGTTGAGACCCTTATAGGCCCTGGGGACCACAATGAATAGAGTACTTCAACAGCAGTAACTCAGACAAGATTCCACAGGGAAGAGCAGGGAAAGTAAGGAGAAAATACAATTCTAGGTAGCATACGCACGTTACAGAAAAGTTCAACAAGGCCTGAGGATGGAGCTCAGCTAGTAAGGTGCTTGTCTGGCGTGCCCCAGGCCCCTGGATTAGATCCCCTCAGGACATAAACCAGGCATGGCAGTACACCCATGTGATCCCAGCACTCAGGAGGTGGAGGCAGGAAGACCAGAAGTTCAAGATCATCCCTGGCTACTGCATAGAGAGTTCAAGGCCAGCCTCAGCTACGCGTCAGGGAAAGAAAAAGGTAAGGCAGGAAAAAAAAAAGGCCTGTCTATCAGGGTGAAGAAGTGGAGAACGGTGGAGGGTGGGAGTTCAAACGAGAAAGTCTTGAACTGGGTGATACATGACCTAAGACCTGAAGGATGTGATGGAGAAAACCAAGCCAATGTGTTGGGGAAGAATATGCCAGACTAAAGAAAGAGCACTCCAAGTGTGAGACCCTGGGAGCTGCCCAGGAAAGACAAGTGGCAGGCAGGCATGAGAAATCGCTTCTGCCTTCTATAGGTCTTGGAAGGCTGTGTGAGTTGGTTCCAAGTAAGGCTGGCAGACCCTTGAGGCTATGCGCAGAGGAGCAAGACTGTTAAAGCAATCATTGCAGCTGGGTGGAGGACAAGGATGACAAGCAGGCTAACGTAGGAACTGGCCAGGTGAGATGGAGGCCTGGACTCCTAGGACAGTGCCATGGGAATGAGAAAGTTCAGACTCTGAGTACATGCTGGATGATGTACTAACAAGACTTGCTGACAGAGAGGATGGGAGGAGTAGGAAAAGGGGGAACAGAATGACTCTGGGTTCCCACCAATAACAGAAGAAAATTCATGATGCTGCCTGTCAGACTGTAGACCATGCGAACACTTGGGATGTTGGCGTGGAAATCAAGAATCCCATGTCAAGTTGCCATAAGCTTTGCTGACCTAGGAGGATGAGGTTCTGTTAGGCATTCAATCAGGATGTATGAGTCTAAGTTCAGGGAAAAAGAGGTCAAAGAGAGTTACACGTGTGGATATCAGTAGCTTAGAGGTGTCATTTAAAATCACAGACAGGGTCAATTCATCCGGGCACAATCTGGACAGCAGGACTGGGAAAACAAAATTCCCCAAAAGTAACCAAAAGATTTGTTTGCCCTGACACATGCTGTGAGGTAGACTAGACTGAGTCTCAGCTCGTCAGGCCGATCCAATCTACTCACCAAGAGAACACTCACTGTAATGGTTTGAAAGAAAATGACCCCCAAAGGGAGTGGCACTATTAGGAGGCGTGGCTTTGTTGGAGTGGGTGTGGCCTTGTTGGAGGAAGTGTGTCACTTGTGGAGGTGAGCTTTGAGGTCTCATATAAGCTCAAGCCACACCCAGTGTCTCAGATCCCTTTCTGTTGCTTGTGAGTCAAGATGTAAGGACTCTCAGCTCCTTCTCCAGCACCATGTCTGCCTGCATGCTGCCTTGCTTCCTGCCATGATGATAATGGACTAAACCTCTAAACTGTAAGGCACCCCAACTAAATGTTTTCTTTTATAAGAGTTGCCATCGCCATGATGTCTCTTCGTGGCAATAGAAACCCTAAGATATTCGCTTTAGTATTGCTCATTCTGTTATTTTGATAATAAATCAGATAGTGAACACACATGAGTAAATAGTAAGTAAGTCTGTCTCTGGTGTAAGTGGTCTTGTTTTGATAAACATGAATAAGCAAGGCTGTGTTTCAAAGGAGGTAGAGAGCATCCCTGAGGATGGCACTCAAGGTTTTCCCCTGCCCCCACCCCACACACACAAAGAGAGAGAGAAGTATGTGCATACACACATTCATTAAAAACAGTCTTAAGAACATACAGAAACATGCACTTGAGACATTGCCAGATTTTGGAAAGGATACACATGGTTGACAGTGAACATGATTGAAGTTATGTGGTCTGTGGAATCTGCACTGTGAAGAAGAGCCAAGCGTAACTTGTGCACAGATTCAGACAAACAGGGGCATGTCCTGAAGTAGAGTCCTAAGACACTGAAGCAAAGACTACCTGAGTGCTGCGGGAGACCCCAGAGCACCGAGGGAGACCCCTCGAGGAGAAGCACGGAGTCTCATCCTAAAATAAACTACAGTGGAAAGCTGCAGACCTCCCTTAAACAGCATCCTAAGTTTCCCTTGCAGATTTAGATCATATCTTTGTTTTTCCTTTGGGCAGAAAACTAAATTAGAAGGGATCACTTGATGTGGGGATCAACTATGGCAACAGCTCTATCTTCTAAAAAGGGTGCTTTCTGGAAGCGTTAAATATTAGCACTCTGAATAAAATCCAGGGTAGAGCTTTTTAAAGTAAAGCTTTCTGTCCGCAAAGGGAAAAAAAGTTCACAAGTAAACAATTAAGAAATGAATAGTAATGGTGCCACCGAAAGTGCCATGGCTGGCTTAGAAGCAGCTGGCGTTAGTGCTGACAGAGAAGGACACAAACCGCTTTGAGAGTCAAGGGAAACATTTGGCTTAACAGCCAATAGCTCAGCTAGATACCAAAAAGAAAAGATAAGGAATAGGGAGTGGCAGGGACGCCAGTCATTGGCAGCCCTGAGGACAGATTCCCAAAGGGTTCTGACACAGCTCCAAGACCTGACTGCAGTAACACAGGATGTGCCTGATATCAATGTGGGGGACACAGACCCAGGACAATGCGCATCCCTGACCAGCTTTCATAAAGCCCTTGAAGTGCTCCCGGACCGCGGAGGCTCATCAAGATGCCAAATGGTGCAACCCAGAGATCAAACTTTGAATGCTTTCCCTGTTATAAGGGCAATGGTCTCTTCCAGTACACGATGGCTGTACATGACATGCTTCTTGAGGCTTTGGTGTATGGTGGTGAGGAGCTCCCAGCTCTCAGTTACTTATGATAGGAACCTGATAAAGATGGGTGGCTACAGTTCAAAAGGGTGTAACAGTGAAGAGCAGGGGCTGCAGAGAGAGGGAAAGCGATTTCAGAAAAGCGGACACTGACTCAGCCCTGGGTTGTATGGTGCAGAAGGAGAACTGGTTTAGACATTGAGATGTCTGGCAATTAGAAACAATCTGCTTCTGAACCATCCCATTTCCCCAAACAGAGCCTTTATTCTACAGCAATCTGTCCCGGAAGCTTTCATTGCCGTAGCAAAGTTCAAAGTATTAAATCAGCTTTGAAAATTAATCAGGTTTCTATCTACAGCAAGATTCTATGTATCAGTCACAAAAGTTTTAATTTCTATAGAATAAAGAAAATTGCTTCCCTCTTTCTAAAGGGGAGCATGAAAACAAGCCACCTCACAAAACAAGTCACCTCACTCTCGCCGCTGCTGTGGGTGCTAAGTGAAAAGGTTTGGCGAACAAAGATGGGCTTCATGTTTTTGTAGTTCAGCTCCCAAAGACGACAAGAAGATCAGGAAGATCCTTACACTTCCCCAAAGCCCCCAGGCATTCCATTTGTCGCTCTCAATGGCGATCTCCTTTGTTCCAGGCGGTGAGGGAGACTGCCCAGCTGCCCCGCTTCTCATCCCTAATCTGGTTTACATGTGCACAGAAACAAAACAGCACAAAGGAGTTTCATATGAAGTATAGTTAAGGAGTTAGAAAATGCCGTGTTGCGTGCTACAAACACTTCAAAATATTGTGAGCCCTTTTTACTATTAAGACAGTCCCAAAACAAAGCAAACGAGTGAGCAAGGGAGAGAGATTTTAGAGAATTTCGTTGCAGAAGCCAGAAATATGACAACGAGCAAGAACAATTACAATGACTTCCTTAGCATACAGCAGCTCTGAATGACACATGTAAATAGCTCCAATATATTCATTTAATATTGCTGATAATTAATGTGAGCACTAAATTAGAATTGCCTTTATCAGCCGGAGTTGTAGAGCATTGCTGTGGTCTGGCGATGGTTAGAGCAGCGGACACCTGGGGAAGGGATATGCCCAGCCTGCTGATAACGGAGGAGGGTTCAGATTTTTAATTCCATAAACAAATACAGTATTCTCATGCATTAGACTTCATCAGAATGTAGCTGAATTAATTAGTAAACATGCCCTGCATATTGGCCTGAATTTTTTTATTCTCTGCATGAGTCAATACATTTCCTGGGTTGCATCTGTGAATTGGAGCGTTGCCCTAATTTAGAAATTTGAGCAAGTTCTACAAAATGCATTGAAAGTGTTTTTGTGGTAAGGCTAAAGTTTTATCATGTGATAAGGTGATTTGTCCAATAAATCTCTTGCCTTCTTCACAGATATAATAAAAATAAAAAACTAGGGCAATTAATCAATGTGTGATTTGTAAAAAATATAGAGTGGTAAAAGCACTTCACTAGCATGCATGAGCTCCAGGGTTCAAGTCCCAGTCTGAGCAGGACAAGCTAAGCGAGTCAGTCACAGACACAAGTAATGTCAGCTTCAACTATCAACTTGGCACAACCTCAAATCACCTGGCAAGAGAGTCTCGAGGAGGAATTGTCTATGTTGGGTTGGCCTGTGGACATGTCTACCGAAGATGGTCTTAATTAATTGCTGTGGGAAGGTCCAGCCCACTGTGGGTGGCACGATTCCCTACATGCCTAGAAAGAAGTCTTCACCCATATAAGAGTGGAGAAGTGAACTGAGCATACGCAGGCAAGCCAAGCAGGTCAGTGTGCATTCTCGGTTCTCTCTGCTCCTGAGTGTGGATGTGATGTGGCCAGTGATTTGCTGCTGCCTTCACTTCCCTGCCATGGTGCTTTGAATGAAGGTGGCCCTTATAGGATTAGGACATGTGGCCTTGTTGGAGGAAGCGTGTCACTAGGGGTGGGCTTTGGGGTTTCAGAAGCTCAAGCCAGGTCCAGTGGCTCACTCTTTCTTCCTGCTGCCTGCTGATCTAGTTATAGAACTCTTGGCTCCTTCTCTAGTACCATGTCTGCCTGTGCACCACCATGCTTCCCACCATGGTGACAATGGACTAAACCTCTTAACTGTAAACCAGCCCCATTGAAATGTTTTCTTTACAAGAGTTGCCATGGTCAAGGTCTCTTCACAGCAATAAAGCCCTAACTAAGACCCCTGCGGTGGACTGTAACCTGGAACTAGGATGGGGACCAAGCCCCTCTGCCCTCCATGCTTTTTGTCAGGGCATTTTGTCACAGCAGCAGAAATGAAACCAGAACTGTGCTAAACAACTTGAACTAATGAGAACAGCACAGCCAGGCAGTACAAGTGCATCCGGCTTCTGCTAATTGTTCAGTTAGCACTAAGTCCAGCAAATCTGATGAGAAGAAAGAACTAAACTTTAACTGGCAAGACAAAGCCAAGGCCTGTGAATGGATGTCAGTGATGTGGGAGTCCCCTCTGTATGCTGCAAATACGATTGATTAATGAATAAAGAATTGCTTTGAGCCTATGGCAGGGCAAAACAGAGCTAGGCAGGGAAAGCTAGGCTGTATGCTGGGAGAAAGAGGGCAGAGTCAGAGAGAAGCCATGTAACCCCACCAGAGACTGATGCCAGAACTTTAGCCAGTAAACCATAGCCATGTGGTGATACACAGATTACTAGAAATGGGTTAAATTAATTTTTAAGATTTAATGAATAAATCTGGAGCTAATGGGCCAAGCAGTGATTTAAATAATACAGCTTCTGTGTGATTATTTCTGGGCTAAGTGGCTGGGAGCTAACTAATGTCCTCCACCAACATGGTGGACTAAATCCACGTAAAACCTGAGAAAGCTTTAAAATCCTAGACACAAAAGAACTGAGTTAAGCATGGTTTGGTAGCAGCATTTTCTTGCATGGGCTCTGTTTGCTAGAAGCAAGCAGAGGCATGGCTCCTTTAAGAGAAGTCTTCCTGATTCAGTGGTAGCAGGAAAAAAAGCCACGCCATTTTGAAATGCTTTCTGGGCTGTGCTGCCAGAGTAAATTCTGACAAGGTCCAGCTATGGAGCATTTAAATGGTTTTTGTGACCAGACTGCTACATCTTGTTTAATGGCAACTTAGACTGGCTGTGTGCCTAAAAATGGGGCTGTGAGCATGGCTCTCAGAGTCAGCAAACAGCTCCACCATGTTGGACTGGGAAGAGCAAGCCAGAAGTACCATATTTTCCCTAGTAATGGTGCAACTTAAGTTTTAAGAAGTGCTTAGCATTTTAAGAAGTGCTCCTGGACAGTAAAGAATTACAGATACATGATAGGACAGATTCAGACATAAAAGACTTCTAAATGGGTCACAATGTTGGATAAATATACATAGGCCTGGAAGAGAGAAGAATATAGACAGTTATTTTTAAAAAGTAAATGGTTTTTTTTTAAAAAAAGATAAAGTCTTTAAAGAGATGAAGTACAGTCATAGATTAAAAGAAGTAAAAAAGAATAAGCCACATAAAGATAGAAAATACACAGAGAGTCTGGATTTTGTATATTATTGTGTTTTCTTTGAATTTTTGACTGTGAATGAGCTAAGTACAGAGAGACATTTCATTGTATGGGCTGCTAAGCTAAACCAGCATATATCTTAAAGGTATCTTGATTTCAAAATATGAATCTAAGGATATGTTGCTTTGGAAAAGAGGTTCTTCTTTTGTTTCCACAGAAGATGAGAACCTGTGGATTGCTTCCAGACTAATGTGGTTTGATGGAACAAGACCCCCTGAAAGGTCACCTTAAATACCCCTCAAAAAATTACTTCACCCAATAAATATCAGGAAGCAGTTTGAAGAAGAACTATGCCCATATTCCCAAATATTGTCTATAAATGTTTGTTCACATTTAAAGGAGGATATGCTATAGAGATTTGCATTGGTATGGATCTTGTTTATTGATAGAAATTTAAGGTATTTCTGACTTGATTAAGGTATTGTGTTTGTCAAGCTCATTTAAAAATGTAATGTATAATTGGGAAATATAGGTTAATAGATAATCATCTATAATAATCAAATTTGTAGTCATGTTAGTTAGGTTTTCTAGTTACACAGAGATATATTTCAGTTAGATAAGTATTTTTCAAATCTTTAAGAAACCTTCAGAATATGGCATTTAAAATGTTTTAAGAAGATAGGACTTTTCATGACAGTGAGACACATCTGCTCCTGGTAACACCAATAACTTCAAGAGGAAGATGGGCATCAAAGAGGCTCCATATGGAGTTGGTTAGCCATTTGGACACAAAACTGCTTAATGAACTGGACATACAGAACCTGCAGAAAAATGACTACTAAACTTACCTAAAGGTGAGACGATCCTTCGGGGTTCCTGCTTCATGAACGAGTCTGCGAGACATTCTACAGAACACAAAAAAAAGTCACTGACAAACTGCCAATATAGGCAGAACTGTCTTTCAAAGTTCCTGCTTCATGGAAAAGTCTGCTGGATACTATGGGCCTGTAGACTAAAGACGGATGCCCCAACATTACAAAAGAACTTTGGGTGGACTATCCAGGCAGCAAGATGTCACTGTCAATTCTAAAGCTTTAAAAGTTGCTTACAATAAACTTCCTGTTAACTTAGGTAATATTGTACCCTTCTGGAGTCTTTGACGGAGTTGAAGAATTTATAGTTTTCCTTGGTTATGATAAAAGATAAAGTAGATATAAATATTGTAACTATAATTCTTGCTTGTTATCCGTTTTGTTATATGTAATTTTACTATGTTAAAGTTAAAACCTTCCTTCATTTAAACAGAAAAGGGGGGTTGATGTGAGATTCCCCTTGGTATGCTGCAAATACGATTGGTTAATGAATAAATAACTGCTTTGAGCCTATGGCAGGGCAAAACATAACTAGGCAGAGAAAACTAGGCTGTATGCTGGGAGAAAGAGGGAGGAGTCAAAGAGAAGCCATGTAACCCCGCCAGAGACTGACACCAGAACTTTAGCCCGTAAACCACAGCCACGTGGTGATACACAGATTACTAGAAATGGGTTAAATTAATTTGTAAGAGTTAGCCAATAAGAAGCTAGAGCTAATGGGCCAAGCAGTTTCTGTGTGATTATTTCGGGGCTAAGTGGCCAGGAACTAACTAGCGGCCTCCTCCAACATTTCAGTCTCTATTTCCCTGGAGTAAAATTGTTGGTGAGTTTGCTGCTTTAATTCCCCCAAACATCCGAATCCAGGTGGTTGTGGTGGCCAGCACCCACACTTCTGGACTTAGGATCATGAGGCACACAGGCTGCAGGTCTGAGGCCAACCTGCCCTGCATAGTGAGCTACAGAGAACCTGAGCAGCATAGGGAGAAACTGTCTCAAAAATATTGTTAATTAAATTAATAATTCCAAGTGCTAAGGTTTATGGTCCTTCCTCTAATACTGCCCAAATGCACATCACCACCTCCTGGTTTTTCTAAGGCTACAAAGCATAGTAGGCCTCCTGGCCTGTCCCTTGAATGCCATTTGCCATCCTACAAGTGGAGCAGCCTCTTTGTAAAACTTCATCCACTTTCCCTCATGCCCTCAGCACACAGCCAAAGTCACAGCCACTATCTTACTTTCCTTTAGCTCCATGGTGCAGACCTCTCCCCAACGCCCCACCCTCATGTTCAACTCTGTGTAGGCTTCATACATGCTGCTCTTGCCCTGGAGCTTCCTGTTGCTTCTGGTAACAACCACTGGTCCCTCCTGGACCCGTCCTCCAACCTTCCATCTGGCTTACCTACTTGTCTGGAAGGTTTAGCTGAGACACTGCTCTCTGGGTTCCCTAATCTCCCCTCCACCTCTCTCAAGACTAGGCCAGTGCAACACCCTAATCCCTTTACCGCGTGACTCACAACATAGCTTATGTGGCATCACAGTATCACATCAGCACCTCACGGAATGCCTGGCATAGAAGCTGGCAGTCAAAAACTCCTGTGGATAAAACAGGAGGCGCTTCAAAACTCAACTGACCTCCTGTTACACCGTTGTTAGATCATAAGAGAATAAGGTGAATGCAATATTTGTTGTAAATGTGAGGCAATGTGATGAGGATACCAGAAGAGTCCTGGGTCCTCATCCTGGTGTCTGGACCTGTATGTCATCTGCAAAATAAGTATACTTTCTGACTCTCAAAGACTCCAGAAAGCAAGACTGGTCTGGGAACTGAGAAGCCCCAGCCACGTGGCATGGTACCTTTGTAGTTAGTGATGACCCATGCCTAATGACTGTTTAACTCTGATGTTCCTGCTGAGAAGATATGGTACCTGCTCACTTCCCCACTCCACCCTACCCCAGCTCTCACCTGGTTTCTGCCCTCACCAGTGTGGGCAGAACATGTGTCTGAAGTAATCAGGGAACAACAGCGCCTTCTCGGTTTGGTATTCTCTACCTGAGAGCTACCTCAGGAGAATTTCCTTTCTCCCAGTGGTGGACCCTGGATTCTGAATGAAGTTGACTCTGCTCAGGCCTCCAGATATGTGTAGGTCAAAGGGCACCCCCATTCTGGCCAATGGGCATGGATCATAAGTGTCCCTATGCAATGTATAAAGTGTCCAATCAGAATGAAACCTGGGAATTACACAGAGGATACTCCAGGAAAGAGAGTCACATCATCCACCGAGTTCAGCAGTGACAAACAACCCTGGTAGTGACCTACAGTGTCTATCTGTAGTTGAAGTCTCCTAAGCTAAGGCCAGTGCTGTAGACAGAAGATAGCAACAGATACTGTCAGAGTGTGTGAGGAGACAAGTCTGTGAGAGACAGCCATGTGAGGCAACACAGGTGCACACACAACTCCTTCTCTGGGGCGTCAGAACTGCAGCTCTCCAAAGATAATCTGGGAGAACTCTTGGGCCCCTGGAACCAAGGGGAATTGTGATGTTCTGGGGACTAATTGTTGATAATGAGAAGCATCAAAGTCGTTGTTCTGTTACACATTGTGCTTCACTGGGGGCTTCAGCATGTGCCTTTGGGAGGTGCAAACAATGTCTCCAGAAGGCAGATGTTTTTGTGTCAGAGGAAATTGTTTGGAAAGAAATATGTTTAATGAAAGTTCTGATGGTAAACTGGTGTTACAGAAGACAAAGAGGAAGAAGAAGGAAGAGGAGGAGGAGGAGGAGGAAGGAGAAGAAGGAGAAGAAGGAGGAGAAGGAGAAGGAGAAGGAGAAGGAGAAGGAGAAGGAGAAGGAGAAGGAGAAGAAGAAGAAGAAGAAGAAGAAGAAGAAGAAGAAGAAGAAGAAGAAGAAGAAGAAGAAGAAGAAGAAGAAGAAGAAGAAGAAGAAGAAGAAGATAGCAACAGGAACTTACCTTTCCTTGGGACACACTGGGGCTCCCTTGTTGACTGCCCCCTCTACCTAGTGTCAGCCCCATCAAGAGAGTGGCATTCTGCACCTTGAGTGACTAATATATCTGAGTTTCTCACTCACATTTACCTAAACTCTTACAGAAGTTCACAATAAGTAAATGCTTTTTCTTAATGACAGAAAGTAAATCAACTTTGTAACAAAAATGTGGAGTTCGTGAGTGAAAGGACTTTCCTAACATCCTACTGTGTTGCAAATGGGACCCTCACGGGGTCTGCTTCTAGCTCAGGAGAAGTTAGCACTCAGGACGACCCAGAACCACGTGGCCAGGCACAGCACAGGAAGAAGCACTTTCTCGCTAACACTCAAGCCTCACTCTTCTATCTTAGCCTGCCTAAAAGGTTGCAGCTCTCTGGTTTTGGCACAACCCAGGTTGACTCAAGGTGACCAGAACTGCTTTCTTCAGCTTGAGCTGTTAGATCAGGAAATAAACCACAGAAATTCCTTAATTACTAGTCACCTGAGTGTGGGCGAAAACAACAACCAAACCCACCGAAGGAAACAATACCTATCATCTTTTCCTGATTTTTTTTTAATTGTACAAACTAAGAAAAAGCATCACTGCCAGAAAAATGGGTTCAGAGAACAGACAGGCAACTACTCTCTAAACCCCATCCTAGGAGAAATTAGCTAAATACACCCTACCCTGTCCATATCAGAAGCCAGTAAGATGGCTATGACTTCACTAGCATGACATTTAGTCTCCTGCCTTTTACCAATTTGTTGTGAGGCTTGGGATCCAGTTATGGTGGGTCCAGCACTTCCTTGGCCAACACAGATGAGGCTGCAGCTCAAGTGCCCAGTTCCCTCACCTCTTGCGTGAAAGCACGCACACAGAAGCACACGCACGCACGCACAAGCACGATTGCGCGCGCGCGCACACACACACACACACACACACACACACACACACCACTTTAAAATTGCCTCTGTTGAACATGGAAGAACAACTTTCTGATCATGACTTGGTTAGCATTTGTTTAAGTTCAGAATTCTTACTTTCCCTCTCAGAAGCCTTGGATGCCTCGCTGGAGGCCAGCTAGGTACAGACACAATCTGCCTAATCATCTAGCTCAGGATAAATCGATCTCTTGGAAAGTCCGGACAAGCAGCCCATGTTTAGTGACATCAGAGGCTAGACAAAACCAGTCATCAGGAATCAACTGACCAGCAAATAAACATTTAAAATATCAATAAAAAGGTTGCATGTTTAGTGTGTATAGGCCAGAGATGGTGCTGAGGTTAAATGTGTATGTTTGCATGCATGTGCATGTTATACACTATCTTCTCATGACCCTTCTACAAGTTTAGTTAAAACAATTTGTGTGCATATGTATGTGTTCATCTGTAGCTGAGTGCATGGCGGGGTGGGGTGGGGGTTAAGGACAGCCTCTGGGGGTGCCCCTTCTACCCTGCTTTTTAAGACAGGGTCTCCTCCTCTTGGAATAGGCTGTGCTACCTGGCTAGTGAGCCCCAGGGATCCTCCTGCCTCTGCCAGCTCAATGCTGGGATCACAAATGTGTACCACAACACTGGGTTTTAAAACTGATTGTTTACAAGAAGAAGCTGAAGATCAGAGGTTGTTAAAGATTCTCTAAATTATTAGGATTTGAGCTAGACAATCATCACACAGCAGCTATAACACAACTGATCCCTTCTGATAGAGCCACGATACAGAATTTAGCTTCCTTTTGACTTTTCCAGTTATTTTGACTTCTTTTTATGTTTGTTTGCTTGTTTTCCATTTAAAATGTACACAGCAATGGGCCTGAAGATGCATGAAGATGTTGGCACTGTCGTTCAATATTAATTAGCAACGGATTTGAAATTAGTGCTGATTTTCAAGTAAAATTCTTGTGGAATTATTGATGGATTTGACTTTCTGAGGGTAAATCTTCCAGAACAAAAACTACAGAACAGCAAATGAAATGTGGCCGAGAAGTCTGTGCCTGCTTGCCAGCTGCAGGGACTGCCCAGCTGACAGTATGACTTCTGAGTGGCCCAAGAGGGTCATGGAGACCTCGGCCTGTGAGCTGCTCCTGCGAGACGAGACACGCCACAGTCACGGGTTGTCTAGGACAGCCGTCGGTGACTGGGTACAAGGTGTGGTTTCTAAGTTTGATGCACTCACTCTTCAAGCTTCTCAGGGACATCGGTGACAGAAAATTGCCCTTTGGTGTGACTGTTGCTTCTCTCACTTGAGGAATCTTCAGTAGGTATGGCTCACTTCCTGGGAAATGTCCCCAGCTGCTGAGAAAATCTCCCCGTAGGTGCCTCCTCACCACTGTCCCAATATCAGGCAAGGTGCTTCCGACAAGCTCTCCAGTGCCATTCCTCACAGAGCGGCCTCCCATCTGCAGAAGAAGATCCTCAGGTGTGATTAACGATCCCTCAATGCCCTTCCTTTCAGAGCACCTGGTATTTGTAGGTACTAAATATTAGACTATGAGCTAAAGCCATGCAAACCATCCTGAATGCCCACAGGAAACAGGAGACTGGTTCTGTTCTAGCTTCTAACTTCTTTTTGTCTAAGTTAATGGAAAGTTGAAAATTCCAAGCCTTCTATCATCAACAGCTTCAAACCTAAAGTATGGGAGAGTCTCAGCCACCCTGAACTTCACTGAACTGGGACCCACTCCATAGAGGCCTGGATGTCCACCCCAAGTACGACAGGAGGGAGTCTACCTGATGTGGCACCCAGCCACCAAGGAGGGCCCATACTCCATGCCGTTATCCTATTTGGGGATTTTGCATGAGATTAATTGCCTAAGGAAAAGACAAATAAGAAGATATCTGGTTTTCACTAATGATTAATCTCACCTTTCTAGCTTTATGTCTGTGGCCACTGTGAGTCCGAGAAGGAGAGGCTTCTTCTAGGGTCTCTTCATCCAGAAAGGACAGCCATGGCTCCATCCATCGCTTTCTGTCTGAAAATGTGGTCATCAGTTTTTCTGTCCATCTTCCTGTCACCCTGATGTTGATGTGTCAGCTCACTAGGTCTTTGGCAGGCTGCCCACACCTTGGAATCACCTCCTCCATGCTTAAAAACGACTCCACGACAAAATGTCCCTGGGCCCAGCTGTTCCCTCTAACGTACACTGTGGCCGAGGAAAGGCTGCTGCATCGCCAAACTTCCCGGCAAGATGGAGAGGCTGCTGTCTCACTCACACCAGCTGGCTCACAGTGAGGGCGATTACAAGAGGGCCCTGCATAGGCAGCTCTTCCGGAGTGTCTTTTCTCAGAATTTGTTTGTAAAGGGCAAACTCCCTACAGAGCACAGACCTTGACAGCCCAGACCTCCCAGGTCTTTCATCTCTAATCTGTCACAACAACCCAAATACACTTTTTCCTGGCCTCAGAACAGCCCTTATTTGTGGTATGTGCTTCAGACCCTGTCCATCTTCAGGGCTCAAGTTAGTCATCCCTTGCCCTCCGGAAAGCTTCTTGGGCCACCGGGACTGAAGGGGGTGTGGCTCCTCATTTTATCACCTGGCTTTAGCAGCTCCCTAGCAGTCAGAGTGAAGATGCGTTTGATACTGACTCTTCAGGTAGAAATGACCTGTGTTGTAAACGAGCCAATAAAGCTCCGTGCAAACAAGAGCCCAACTGAAGGGCGCAGACAATAAACGGTAGAATGAAGTCTAAGCACAGAAGCTGATGGTGTATGAACCCACCCCTTAAGTTTTGCATCACTGTGACTCCCATGGGTTATGAGCTGCCTCGAGCTGGGATCAGTTTCTCATTTGTCTCCTATCACTGTGAGCAAAGGAGCCTTAATAAAGAATTGTCACTGTAAAAGTCACCAAGATCGCACTCTGCAAGTGGGGAGAAAAAAAAAATCCCCCAGTCCCATAAACCACTGACTGCCACGTAGACACACAGCAGCACCAAGCTTTTCTATCTTCCTACCCCATCTGTGGCAACTTCTTGCTTTTAATAGCTGACGGATTAGTGCTGAGCTGTACTGATTGCTCACACCTGTGAGTCAAACGAACCCCGTTCTGCTTTGTGCAATCAGCCATGCCCAGGTAAGACCATGGGCTTCCCAAATGACAGGCACAGCGAGACCCACCTGACAGGTCTGAGCAGACACCTGTGAGATCTGTGAAGCCGGAAGAGAGGGGAGGAGGAAAGGGGGGGCTGACACACAACTAAATCGATAAATGCGAACCCCAAGCC
The DNA here is from genome assembly GCA_004026605.1 of Ondatra zibethicus. Lineage (NCBI taxonomy): Eukaryota > Metazoa > Chordata > Mammalia > Rodentia > Cricetidae > Ondatra > Ondatra zibethicus. The sequence goes on along the minus strand of PVIU01006051.1, from coordinate 28,183 downwards.
AACAAGGACACCATCTCCTCCTCCAGATTAGGAGCTCTGGAGAGAGGCGACATCAAAGGTCTCCAGCAAATGGGAAAGGAGCCAGAACGGGCTGAGGGATATCCACGGGCAGGCAGATCTACGGCCGTTTCTCTGTACAATAAGCTGTCGTCAGAGGCGCCACATACACTTTAGATTTTAAACATTACTGAGCACAATCGTGTTTTGTTTGCCACAATCACCTGCTACCAGCCAACTGCAGATGTAGTTTTCAAAGTTGTCCCAATAATCCTCATACCATCTCCTGGAAATAAGGAATGTAGGTACAAAATGCATTCCATTAGAGCAGTGCTTCTCAACAGCCCTGATGCTTCAACCCTATAATGCAGTTCCTCATGTTGTGGTGACCCCCAGCCAAATTATTTCTGTTGCCAGTTCATAACCATAATTTTGCTACTGTTATGAATCTGTATGTAAATATCTGATATACAGGATATGCGACCCCTGTGAAAGGGTCAGTCTACTGCCAAGGGTTTGGGACCTACAGGTTGACAAACAACTTCACTAAGAACTGGAATAACTCCAAATATCTGTGGCAGGGACAGACAGTGTGGCACTCCTGTTGCAAAGGGCCCCATCTTCTTAACTGTGTTTCCCGTTCTGGATTTGTCCCCGAGTCTTCTTTTTTGGGGGCGCAGGGGATTGTTGTGTGTCCAGGTGTGCACACTTTACAATGACCTGAGTCACAGAAGCAAATATCACACCTGCATTTCTCACACCCCAGTCCTTGGTCATCCCTACTGCCACCTCGAGGGAGGAATGAGATCCCACCGAAGAGAACAGTACTAGTATCAGCCATAAGCAATCAATTTTCATGTATTTCCTTTTCTTGGAGAAGAAAAGGCCCTCTTTCTATGTGTCAGATGTTTATAACAGTTCCACTGAATTTGTTCAAGCTGAATGATTAATGTTTCCCAGGATGCAAATGAATATGATCAGAAAGGCTAAACAGTAAGTCTTAATTGGAGCCAGGCATGGTGGCACACACCTTTAATCCCAACACTTGAGAAACAGAGCAGGTGGGTCTCTGTGAGTTTGAGGCCAGCCTAGTCTACATAGTGAGTTCCAGGACAATCAGGGTTATGGAAAGAGACCCTATCTCAAATAAAAAGAAAAGAGAAAGAAAGAAAGAAAGAAAGAAAGAAAGAAAGAAAGAAAGAAAGAAAGAAAGAAAGAAAGAAAGAAAGAAAGCCTAATTGGGTGTAATGTGTTTCCACTCACAGAATCTTCTCTGTAAGTGAATTTTTTGGTGTTTCTCCTCATAGTCACGGTTATTAAAGCATTGCACTAGGGGATTATTTAATTCAAGGTTGGTTTGAAACTAGTTAAGGCTTACGGGTCTGTAAGGGAAAAGCATATGGGCTGTGATTTGCTCTGGAGACACTGGTGGTTATCTTAGACAGTTGGGCTTAAGGACTCCCATGCAACAGTTCACAGCTTTCACTTATGGCAAAAGGGCTCAGCTAGTGACCAGGGTCGACTTCTTCCTCATCCCCTGCTTCTCCTTTCTCTTTCTTTCTGTCTTGTGGTATTTTGAAGACAGAGGGTACATTTGCTCCTTTGTGGTTTCAAGTTCCGACGCAATGCCAAAGTTTGACTGTAGAACATTTCCCCTGATAGACCAGAGCCCTGTGGATCAGTGTATAATACTTCACTGGCTTTGGAGTTGAGCCCTGAGAAATCATTTTGGACCATGCAAAGTGATGGCTCTGTACAGTGCATCCACACAGCGTGTCCCACGGCTGTCCCTTCTCAGTATTTTCTTTAGGCTGAGGTGAGAAAGAGGCTCAAGAGGCCATCAACTTGGAAATACATGACAAAAAGACATGAGGAAGCCTATGTGAGGGACTGGGGAGATGTCTCAGTGGATAAAGCACATGTGCAAGCAAGAGAGGCTGAATTTTGATTCCCAGAATCCATACAAAGGCAGACATAGTAGCCCAAATCTGTAATCCCATTGCTCCTAGTGTGAGACAGGAGAATTCCTGGAAGTTCACAGGTCATCTGGTCTGGAGTATGCAACAACAACCAAGAGACCATGTCCCAAACAAGATAGAAGCCAAAGACTTACACCCAAGGTGTTCTCAACCCATAGGAATGCCAGGCCATGCATACATTTCCATACATAAATGAACACACACACAGAGCCAAGACAACCTATGTTTAAATTCTGTGTCCACTTGCTCTCGAATTTCCTGAATGTAATGAGCAGGGGAAATCACAGAATGTCTTACCTGACTGACACATCAGGGGTGCTCGATGCCACTTGAGCACAGATATTACAATAACCCTAGAAAGATGTGACATTAGCCTCAGTTTACAGACAAAGAGACAGAAATGCACTCCTCACCCTGTCCAAGACTAAATTAGAAACATTAGGGGCAGAGTTCCTAAATCTGTAAGTCTTGCAGCCCTCAGTGTGCTCCCCACTAAAGTGTGGGAGCAACATGTTAACCAATGCATCCAAAATGTGACAGCCCCTAAATAAATGAAAGCAAGATTCAGTTGGGTTCAAAGACTTGTGATGTGCAATGTTTTACTCTTTTGACTTTTTGAGGGGCCCACAACCCAGTTATCAAATAAATCACACACAGAGGCTTATTCTTAATTATGAATGCCTGGCCTTAGCTTGGCTTGTTTCTTGCCAGCTTTTGTTAAGTTATACTACCCCAACTACCTTTGACCTCTGGACTTTTATCTTTCTTTTACTTCTGTATATCTGACTTTTCACTCTTACTCCATGTCTTGCTATGTAGCTGGGCGGCTGGCCCCTGACGACCTCTTCTCCTCGTTTCTCTTCCTATTTATACTCTCTTCGTGCCAGCCCCTCCTATCCTTGCTTCTGCCTCACTATTGGCCATTCAGCTCTTTATTAGACCATCAGGCATTTTAGACAGGCAAAGAATCACAGCTTCACAGAGTTAAACAAATGCAGCATAAACAAAAGTAGCGCCGCTTAAAATAATATTCCGCAACAGGCCTGTGTTCTTCCCACTCCTCATGCTGTGAATTCAGTTGTGGGTGGGGCCTGCAGGCTTTTCCCTGCGATTATGATTCCACCCAACTGAGGAATGTGTTTCTCTGAGTTCCTGCAAGTCCAGCCTCTATTCTGATGTCAGAATCTTGCTTCCTTTTCCCAGACCTAGAGTTTTCACACAGTAAGGTCTTAGGCTGGCAGGAGTATGATGGAACATTGTATTGTCATGAGGAGAGCTTACTCTGTCTGGTGATAATTTTTTCCCAATTTTTTAAAAGTACAATGAAAATTATAGAGGTAGTAGGTATATCCAGCCTTTCAGATTGAGGAGCACACGAGACTACAAACATCCACAAAGTCTAGGTCCTACTCCACTGTGACAGGGCACCTGACAGGTACGGAAGAGCAACAAAGGCCCAGTCCAACCTAAGAACTTCTCGAAGCACTGCTGACAGCGGCACAGTCCCCATGGGAAGGCTCCAGTGGCTTGTCCTCCAGAAGCCACACATTGGCAAACAGAAACAGCCACTGGATCTGACTTCACGCTTCATGTTCTGAAGTGACAGGAACACAGAGGGAGATTCTGGTCCTCAAACATCACTCTCTGGTCGCCCATCACAAGTGACTCCTCCAGTGGTCACTGTGCCAATGCTGGGTCAGCTGCTCTTTGTTACCTTCATCACAGCAGGAGCTAAACTCCCTCTTCTGAGGCTGCTGGACACTTGCAGCCATCTCTTCTCATTGGATCCTGATGTGAACATCTGGGAAACTTTGGCAAACATCGTAGAAAATGAGTAGCTAGAGCCCAGCAGGGTTTCAGGGTGGACTGTGAAGAGACACACGTCTGCCCCACCTTCCCATTGCCATGGCCATTTCTCCATGATGGAAATCACTAGGAATTACAGTTTCCCCCTTCTGTATTCTCACAAAGCTGATCTTCCCTGATGCCACCAGATGATGTCCTGAGCGTGCCTAGGTTACATCCTCTGGTCCAGCCTGTGGTACATATACAAAGCTCCTTGATCAGAGGCCCTCCCAGGGTGAACAACCAGCTGCTTCAGATTTTTCTCCACTGACTTCCTCCAGCTGCCTCAGCATCCAGATGGACCAAATCAAAGAATGAACTAAATCAGAGAAAACAAGTTTTTACTCGCCTGGCTCTGGTCTAGGAATCAAGTTTAATTCCTTGCTCCTGGAGCTTGAATGAATAACAAAACAGCTATATGGTGAAGAAGCCACCCATCAAAGTAGACAATATGCCTGTATGAAAATGTCACAATAAAAGGTAGGCTTGTGGCACATGCCTGGAATCCCAGCACTTAGGAGAAAGAGGCAAAAGGATCAGGAGTTCAAGGCTCTCCTTAGCTACATTGTAAATTAAAGGCCAGCCTGATATGCAGGATATCCTGTCTCAAAAAGAAAAGAGAAAGAAAAATGTCATGATGACATTCATTAGTCTGTACCATTAATACATCAATAGGAAAGAAGGAAGAGGAAGGGAGGAGGAGAAGGAGGAGGAAGAGAAAGGGAGGAAGAGGAGAAAAGGAGGAGGAAGGGAAGAGGAGGAAGGGAGGAGGAAGGGAGGAGGAGAAGGAGGAGGAGGAGGGGAAGGGAGGAGGAAAGGAAGAGGAGGAGGAGGAAGGGAGGAGGAGGAGAAGGAGGAGGAGGAAGGGAGGAGGAGGAGAAGGGGAGGAGGAGGAAGAAGGGAGGAGGAAAGCTGCATCAGCCACCAAGCCAAGAATCTAATCGTGTTCCCTAGATATGCCAGTGCTGTGACAGGTTGTCATTTGGGACTTGGGGGTCAATATGGGAGGAAAGAGGAAGGAGAAATCACATTAAACTACATCACATGCGACCATCCTAAGGCTCAATTGTGGACACGGAGCCTGCAAGCTTAGGAACCAAGGGGACTCAGGCTGAATACCCATCTTAAGCCCTAGGGCTGAAGCCAAAATATTTTCATTTTAATGACTGTGTCCTCAGCCCTGAGACAGCAGAGTCCCCACAAACACAACACTGCGGTTAAAGCTTCATTCACCCACAAGTACAGGCTTTGAGACAATCGCCCCATGTGTGAAACAGACATGATTGACGCTTGGAAACTAACAAAGCCAAAACTCCCACCTCATCTCTCAGCAAGGCAACAACTGTAGAAAAATAATTGTCTGCCTCTAAAAGCTACTTTGATGAGCCTTGCTCTGAGTCTATCTATCCTTACCCATTAATATAAGCAAAGAATCTGTATTGGCTTCAGCTTCCGCCTCCACTTGGCACACAGCCTTCTTTCTCTCATTACCGAAGAAACCCTGAATAGAAACATTTCTTCCCTGACCTTACAAAATTCGAATGCGTTGTCTGTCAGGTCCCCGTCTCACAGCGACTGTCTCCAGATTTGGGGTGTCCTACTTCCTGTTTTGTTGTTTGAAGACGGTCTACCTTCCTTCAAAGGTGATTAATCTCAGGGGCCTGGAGCGAAGGCCAGGAGGCCGGGGAGTATTCAGGCACCAAGAAACTTCAAGGCCCAGAGTGTTTGCAGTGCCCAAAATTAGAACACCCTCCTCCTCCTTTGATTTTTGACAGTCTATTTTTTTCTACCACAATCTAGTTCTTCCTCCTCTAACAACTTGAGTTAATTTCTGTTCTGAGCAGAGTCAGAGGGAAGGAGCCAGGCTAAAACTGTGGACTGAGAAGGCCTGCGGGGCTAAAAGGCTAGACAGGGCGCTGTGGCCATGGTGGCTTTTCCATGACGGAAATGTGGGGACAAGAACTAAAGACATGAGAGATGAGGAGACTTGTTTCTCAAAGGTGACAGTGGGGAACACTCAGAGAAAGAGCCAGAAGTTTGCCTTCCCACAAACACAGTTGTGAGGGGCACAGTGACTCCCAGGACTCTGAAAATAAAGTGTCCCTTCAGACACACGTTGCACACATATCTCCCCCCACACACAATGACTCCTGTAGATCACACTGTTCAAATACACAGGCATCATCTTGGAAATATTTTTTCTTTAAAGACTAGATACACAAATATTTTAGAAATATGTAGATCAGTGATTCTCAGCCTGTGGGTTGCAACCCTTTTGGCAAACATCTATCTCCAAAATATTTACATTTTGATTCATAATAGTAGCAAATTTACAGTTATGAAGTAGCAGCAAGAATAATTTTGTAGTTGAGGGTCACCACACCATGAGGAACTGTACTACAGGGTAGCAGTATCCGGAAAGTTGAGAAGCACTGAGGCAGAGTTTGGGTGTAGCTATGGGTCTTTACACTCCATTACAATCAATGTGTAATACTGTGATAATATAAGCAGCACCTCATTGTGATGGAAGTTATCGCCTTGTGTTGGGAACTGAATAATCACAGGTACAGATACACTTGTCACAAACCTAAGGAGACTTAGGCTGAGTCCTTCCTCCACAGATGATGCTTCCCAGATTCTCCCACTAACCCTGACAGTAGATTGAGATGTGTGTATTTGCTTTCCTAACAAACAGCCAAGACAGTGGTTTTCTGACCATGTCTCTGTCAGAAGGCAAAGATGAAGTACCCTAAACACAAATGTATGCTACAGGACTGTCTTAGCTGGGGTTTCTATTGCTGTGAACACCATGACCATGGCAACTCTTATAAAGGAAAACATTTAATTGGGGTTGACTTACAGTTTCAGAGGTTTAGTCCATTATCCTCATGGTGGGAAGCATGGTGGTGTGCAGGCAGACATGGTGCTGGAGACGGAGCTGAGAGTCCTACATCCAGGCAACAGAAGTAAAGATGGCCACACTGGGTTTAGCTTAAGCATCAAATTCTGCCCCAGTAACCTACATCCTCCAACAAAGCCACATCTCCTAATAGTGCCACTCCCTATGAGTCTATGGGGTCACTTTCAAACTACCACAGCGTCCTAGGGCCAGCAGTTTTATGTGAACAGAAAAGGAATGCGTTCGCCATCGCCACCGTCAGGCTCTTAACATCGTGAGCCTGGTGTGTGCTCGCTCGCTCCGACCGGTGAGCATAGCGGCCATTCTCCCCCAGCAGCCTCGTATGTGAGCGCCCGATAGCTGGCCTCTGGGCCTGAGGGCAGAAAGCTTTGAAGCATGTAGCATCTGAGCTTTATAAGCATTAGTTTATTTCTTTGTGAGAAAAGACCGCCAGGGAAATGGACACCCAAGAGACCCATTGCCAGTGCACAGAGTATAGGATGCTGTGGTCAGCACACCAGTTCACCCAGTTCACCCCAGACATCGCCACGCAAGAGAGCGAGCATCTCTGGAAACAGAGTGGAGAAGAGCCGCAGTGAGCCGCACCTGCACACAGGGGAGAAGCATTGCCGTCGTAACCAGTGTGGGAAAGCCCCTCCCCCCCCCACTGCCCATAGTCTAAGGACCAAAAATAACCAAGCTTGGGGGGGGGGGTCTACTGGAGTCATCGTTATGGGAAAACCTGCTGTTGCAAATCTAATCTTTCCAAACACAGAGATACTGGAGAGGTGGGGGCCTCTTTTGTTTTGTTGTAAATGATAAAACAAGAATGTTAGGAACAAGTTCCACAATATGGTCGTAACTCTGGTGACAAACATTGCTCCACTCAACATCCAAGGCTCTGTGGAGGAAGAGCTTCACTGTGGTGTGCAGTTGGGAAGCTCTCCAGCACCACTGGGGAGAAAACACTGCACACTTATCACTTGTAAAGAAGGCCCAGTAGCCAGATGGTGGTGGCACACGCCTATAATCCCAGCACTTGGGAGGCAGAGGCATGGTGTGGGGTAATTGTCTATATTCTGTCAATCATGTTTTAAATAAATGCCGATTGGCCAGGCAGGAAGTATAGGCAGGTCAACCAGACAGGAAGTAGAGGCGGGGCGAGGAGAACAGGAGAATTCTAGGAAGGAGGAAGCCCATTCCTCCCGACTCCTGCCCAGACCACCGAAGAAGCAGGATGTGACCTGCCCTGCTGAAAAAGGTACTGAGCCACGTGGCTAACATAGATAAGGATAATGGGTTAATATAAGCTACAAGAGCTAATAAGAAGCCTGAGCTAATGGGCCAATCAGTTTTATAATCTTATGGAGATCTCTGTGTGATTTTCTTTGGGACTTGCCTATTGTGTGGTACCGGGCAGGACATAAACCCCAACAAGCAGGCCCTCATGTTACAGAGGCAGGTGCATCTCTGAGTTCCAGGCCGACAGGCTCTAAGGCTACAGAGGAACCCTGTCTCAAAAACAAAAACAAAAAAGCCCAGGAAGTCCCAGATGTCTTCCAAACAGTACAGGCTTTGCTCCTGGCTGCCCACCAGAATGAGATAGTAAGACCTATTGTTGAAGACACCACACACTTTGGCTACAGGACACCGAAAAATCAAGCTGGAACTCACAGAGAATTCTACTCCTTACTGGCTAGATTCCATAGCGTGGGAAAGCACTATGTAACCTGCTGGAGGGAAAAACTCATCAACTGTCTTACTTGGTGATGAAACACAAGAGCCCAAGAAGTGTGGTGGGTTGAGACTGTTTCATATTTGAATATTTGGTTCCCAGTTGGCGGACCTGTTTAAGAAGGATTCAGAGGTGTGACCTTATTGGAGGAGGTATGTCACTGGGGTTTGGCTTTGAAGTTATAAAAGCCCTCACCAGGCCCAGTCTTTCTTATCTCTGTCTCCAACTTATGGATCAGGATGTGAGTTCTGAGCTACTAAGCCTGTGCCAGGCGGCCTGCCTACTGCCATGCCCCCACCGTGATGGTCATGGGCTCATCCTCCGAAACTTTAAGCAAGCCCCCAATTAAAAGCTTTATAAGTGGCCTTGGTCATGGTTTCTCATCGGCACAATAAAAAAGTAACTAAGACAAATACTGACCTTCCAGGCAAGGTATGTTCACAGTTTTAATAGTGGCAAGGCTGTTTGGTGAGAAACCAATCACTTTCTGGTTGGGAGGAATTAATGCCCAGCACTATATAACTGGATCAAAAGCCTATGGCTGAAGGGGTACACTCCTAATGAGGAAATGTATTACTGGTGTTTTTGATAAACAGACATGTAGTCAGACTGCGTGCGCTCTCAATGTTTATATATACACCCTTACACTAGGGATTATATCAGCCTTGGACAAAGAAGACAAATCATGTATTGACTACTGCCACACATACATATGAGCAAGATTCATAACTGGCCAGAGGACTAAGAATAAATGACTGAGTGCCTGGGTGTACAGCTGTAGGGAGCCATAGGCACAAACGCCATTACAAGATGACGCTTGCATCCTCGCAGTTTGGAGGTAAACAATTCCATATTTGGCAATGCTTCTGGACTGAGCGTCCAGGCGCTTTCAGCATGCGCAATAACCTAGGTGTCCCTAACCAATCCCGAGGACTCTGGTGCCAACGGGCACATAGCAGCCAATCAAGGCGCGAGTTGCGTTACATCTCCCTATATAAGCAGCAGCCATTTTAGACCTCTCTCTCTCTCGCCTCCCGCTCTTTTCCTCAACCAAGGGCTCTCCAATAAAGCGTGATCCGAGAAGAATCCTGAGTGTGGCTGTTTTTTCCCGCTGGTCGGGAGTCAGCCAGATACAGCCAAAAATGAGACATCTACAGATCCCCATCCAAAGCCCAGGGAAGACTTCAGAAGGGCGGCAGGAAGACTTGGAGACTGGGAAATGTGCGCTTATGGACATGACATGCAACTGGAACCGTAAGTTTACAACAGGTGTGGCTGCCTGGAGAAGACTGTCTGTTCATTTTTTTGTTTGATTGGTTCAGAGTGTTTTTATTCTGAGTTTGGGTCACTTTTCTTACTTTTCTGACCCTCCCATTTTCCTGAAAATTCCATACCAATCCAAATTTTTGAGATAAAGTCTCACTGTGTAACCTTTGGCTGGGTGGAATTCGCTATGTAGACCAGGCTAGCCTCGAACTCTCCCTACTGAATGCTGCGATTAAATGTATGCATCACCATTCCCCAGTAAAGATTTTTGGATTTCATATGTATGAGTGGTTTGCCTGCAGGTAAGAGAACCATTTGTGTGCCTGATGCCTGCAGAGGCCAGAAGAACTGAGCCACCGTAGTGGTGCTGGGAACTGGACCCGGATCATCTGGAAGAACAAAGAACGCTCTTACTGGAGCCACTCTCCAGCCCCAACCCAAATTTTGAATATGTTGTGAATGATTTCATGTAATAGAGAATTATGTGTCCACATACACAGTGATGTCAATTACCAGATCACAATGAACTAAGTATCAAATTTATCCTAAAGTTATTTGGTAATAAAATCATGATCAAGTCCATACTGTGTAGTTTATTTTGCTTTTCTCTCCAGATCACCTGGTCAGGTACTCAGTGTTTCCCACCAAACAGGGGGAGATCAAAGGCGGGTTGGACTTCCTGCTTGACTCAACAGAGAGAACTAATAATCAGCCTTTTGTTGTTGAAGACATCACCATTGTGCCCAAGAGCTTCCAGGACCCATATCCCTGGGACTCACAGAGCACCGGAACATCACAGCACGTGCTTTCAAGAACAAACATTTTTACCCTTGGGAGGACTCAGGCTTGGTGGAGGGCCCAAACTAGGAAGAAAACTCCACTTTGTCTCCCCCATTTTCCTTCTTGTCTGGTTTTGTGAGACACTTTCTCTACATAGCCCTGGTTGTCCCAGAACTCACTGTGTAGACCATCACCTCCTTTTCGTTTCTATTCCAGGCCAGGGGACAAGACTGTGAATGCTCCTTTTAGCTGGAAGATTTTTCTAATTCTTGTTACTGTGCAAAGGATACCACCCTTGGGGAAATGTTTACTCTGCTTACATCCGGGCATCTCATGACCCACATTTTATTAGTACTTTTGCTCTTTGAACACACGAAGCTCTACTACTCACTGTCCAAACAGAGTAGGAGTGGCTTGGCTTTAACAAAGAATATTCTGGAAGCTGGTTGGTTGTGGCGGTTTTGTCAACTTGACCCACTCTAGAATCAGCTTCAAAGAGAGCCTCAGTGAAGGATTGCCTACATAGGGTTGGGCATAAGCCTGTGGGCATATCTGTGAGTGACTGTCTTGATTGCAGAACTGAGTTAAAAAGACCTGTGGCGGGTACCATTCCCTGACTGGGACTTCAGACCATATAAACAGAGGAACTAAGTAGAGACAGACATTTGTTACTTTGTTTCATGGCTGTGGAGGTGATATAACAGTTGTATTATTCTCCTGTTATGTGACTATCCCCCCTACAATGGACTGTACCTGTAACGGTGAGCTGAAATAAACCCCTTCTCCCTTAAGTTCCTTTGTCACAGTGTTTTATCACAGCAACAGAAAAGGAAACTTAAGACAGCAAAGCAGTTAGAGGGAGGTTAGTCTGGCCATTAAAAGGATGACATTTGTCCCAGGGAAGCCTGACATTTGAGTGGGTACACAAACTGCCCCTGACTGCAGCAGTTGGAGAGACAGGATGAGAAAAATGAAGTCCTTTCAACACAAATGTGCCATTCACTCTCTACAGGTTAGTGCCACTCTCTCTCCATATCCCGGCCAGAAAGTCTTCGTTTGTAGTGGGCAGTGCTTATTGCAGAGACTCCTGAACAACTAAGATTCTGAGAAGTTGGTGAGTTTTGAGTGCTCAGCCCTAAAAAGGATGTCCATAGCACCCCGCAAGGCTCTCAAACTTCGTGGAGAGGGTTGAAGTGGTGGGGGGATGGGGAAGTGGGAAGTGGGAGTGTCGCTGGGAAGGCTGTAAGAGCTGGAGGACCAGAGATCCATGCTGCTGTCTTCTGGCTATGACATGGCTGTTATACTCATGTAGTCATAGCACTGACTTGCCTGGCCAAGTTCTTTGAAAATCTGAGTCTGGCAACATTCTATCATGGTTGATAGGAGCTAATGGTGCTGGAGGAGGGGGGGCGTTGTTTGTTCTTCAGTGGTGTAGCTAAACTACACCTGCTCTGTTAATAAACTTCACAGCTGGGAGTCATGCAACAACCAAAATCAATCCAGTGGGTCACAGAAGTGGGGGGGGAGGGCAAGAAAGAAGCGGGCTGCTTGGAAAGAAGGAACCCCGAAGAAGTGAGAAGGAATGAGACAGAGTGGTTATGATCACATTATATACGTGTATAAGATTGTAAAAGAATAAATTTAAAGATACAAAAAAAAAACCCAGCTATCTTTTCTTATGTGGCTTAGGTGTAGAAGGAAATTGTCTTTTTTTAATGACAAAACTGGCCATGGTATCAAATAAGAAGCTTGGCTCAGCTGATCCACCACACCGCCACCACCAACAACAACCATGAATTACTTACTCTCTTTGCACCTCTGCTTCCTGCTCTGTGAAACGGTCACAAAAGTGCACTTTCTACTCTGCTGTGATAACAGTGCCTGGCCTGTGATGGACACTTAACAAGCCCTAATGGCTCCCTGCCGCCATGGAGGACGGGGCTGGAGGAGAACTCTCAGTGTTTATCCCCCAGGAAAGCACCAAATCGCTCTTCTGGGAAACCAGAGCCATGGCCCTTGGAAGGAGTCTGTAAGCTGTGAATTTAAAATGTCATCTGACACTGACTTGTTCGGAGTTCTCTCCCCAGCACAGAGGAATCCCTTCATAGCACAACAAGAAGGAAATACAGAGTTTTTCAGGTAGATATTTATACTCCACAACAAACTGTGTAATTTCAAACTAACCTTACTATAATTGTGTATATAATTATGCGCATTACATACACACTTTCAATTATAATTCAGCCATTACTGACATGAAGATGGCAGGAGAATGCAAGCAGTGGATAAGAAACAACCAAGAAGGCGAGATGAAAATGAGAGGGGATAGCGGTTCCGGTCTGGTGAGCTGGCACCTTCCTTCTAAAGAACTGTAGCACACCCTCGCTCAAGGCTCCTCTGGGATGCTATACAGCTGGACAGCCAAGATCAGAACCCTCTAGGAATGTTTGTTTTTTAATGTTTTATTTCATGCATACAGGTGTTTTGCCTGCATGTTTATCTGTGGACCAAATTTGTACAGCACCTGGGGAGACCAGAAGAGGGTATCAGATCCCCTGGATGGTTGAGACCTACCATGTGGGTGATGCGAATCACACACTGGTCCTCTGCAGGAGCAGCCAATGGTCTTACCTGCGGAACTGTTAGGGCACCTTCTCCAAAGGCTTCCTTCAATTGTGTTTGCCTTTTCTGTCCCTGTTCCTCCCGTCTCTATCCCTCCAGCATCCCCCAGTCAGGCCCACACAGGTTCACACCAACAACTCACTCCATCATGCATGGTACTGATATTCATTCCATATATACTACTACATCTCTTTCCGTGTTTCTCCAGGCTGAAATAGACTCACACGGACACATACATATGTGTGCACATGCAATCTTTTCTCTCTTCACTGTTTTATGGGAAAAGATCATCTATGATGCCATAGCAAGGATGTTCTCATCGATACATACTTGGCTCAGTCTCCTCCCCTTCTACATGCAGTATTAGTAGTTTTATGATGTCAGACATAATACCAGAGCATGGGGGGGGTGCGCACACACACACACGTGTATGATTTATTTTTAAGAATGTTGTTGAAAACCAAGTTGAAATAAAGAGATTTGGGGTGATTTCTATATGGTACCTTGTCAGAAAGAGCTTGATTTGTTTACCAATAGTCTTTTTATTTTATTTATTTACTTATTTTGTGTCTTCTGTTCCAAGGAAAGTTTGTCTACAATGGCAACTTGTCAAGATTGCATTAGACATGGTACATGTCTGTTCCTGGTAAATCAGCACAGTGCACAGAAGGCCCGGGAAGAGTGAAGGGTAGCTAGCTGCAAACGGAAGTATAGGCTGTCAAGAAAAATGTGCCAAGAGAATTGTCTGGGAACAACACACGGCAATGAGGCAACTGTCCCTCATTGATGTTCAGAGATCATAGCCTGAGTTCAAGTCTTCTCTGCCTTGGTCCCCAGAAAATCCCAAAAAACAACAAAAAGATGAAATACGGGGAAAGAACCCCTCCACTCCTCTCATGTAGCTAGTACCTGCCTCTTCCTCAGAACAGCCTGATTCAAAGGGAAAGAGGAGAGGCCCCACCCACACTTAGACCTGAGTGATGGAGCTAAGAGCGTCGTGCTCACCACACCGCTTGCATTTTAACGTCTGGAACATTTTAGATGTTGACAGGTGTCAAGGACAAGAAACAAGGTCCTAGAGAGTGGTCTTGCACAAGACTCACCAGAGACCGGTGCCAACCCAAGGAACAAGGTCCAGCCCAGGCTCCAAGCATTTCTCCACCTGTCTGGGCCCCAGTTTCCTCATTTGTAAAATGAACGTCTTGAACATCCAACTTCAAAGGCAGGCCCAGCTCTGCCTTGCATTTTGATGAACACTGTCTGTCTGTGTGGACTGCAAAGTTTCCTCAGCTCCCCAAGAAGTCCGGGCTTGCTGTAGTCCATGAAGAGGGTCTTGGCAAATGCAGTGGCAAACCCTTACTCAGTTTGGTTCCCTCCCCTTCTGAAAATGTCCCCATTCACCCCAAAACACATGGCTTTACAGAAGAGAGGTGGCTGTTCACGGAGATGCTTGGCTTCTCATGACACCATTTGCCATCAGCTTGACCCACAAAACTTAACCCTACAATGATAATGGCTTTTTTGTTTGACAAGACAGGCTGATCCTGGTCCCTGGGGTCACCCCTTACAAGGGTGTCCATCATCTACCCCAGCAAACAGCTGCTCAGCCACCCATGGTTCCTGATCTCTGCTTTCTGTCAGAGGTTTGCTTCTGTTCTAGCACACTCTACCTGGACAGGAGCTCAGAAGAGGCAGGCCCATCCATCCAAGACAAGGCTGGGACATGGTAGGTGCATACCCCTTGCCCGAGATGGCTTGCGTTGGATATGGGGCGTACTTCTGCCACAGAGGCCTGAGGATGACTCTGATTGGTGTCAGGTTTCTCACAACTTTTTCCTTACTGAGGGAAAAGATACAAATGAAAATGAGCAGTCAAATATCTCGCGTTTGTTTTATGGCTAAGGCACAATCTGTGAAGAAAAGAAACTACCGAGGGCCAGGACCATTGAGCACTGGATAATGCTAAGTCTTTAATGACAGAGCTGACTCACTGGATTCAGTCATGTGTGACTGGCCCACCTTGGAGCATGATGGTTACACTCACATGTTCAAGCCAGATGAGTGTGGGTTCATGGCCCTTGCAGCTGACTGCATATTAGCATGTTGAGAACCTAAAGTAATGCCCTCTATTCGGCATATACGGCTTTCACACTCTATCTGTTTCCTGTCCATCATTATACATTTAGTACTGCCTCCCTAGTGTTCCCGCTCCTTAACGGTCCACCCTGGGAAACAGCACCATTCATCTATCATGCTCCATTGAAAGTACACATGCCCTGACCTCCCCTGACCTCTCTGGGTCCACAACATGCCAAATACACCCCCTTTTGATTCAACTGCTGCATGCTTGTCAACCGCACAAAACTGTGCATTTCTTGTGGGCAGCAATGTGAGGACCTGGTTTTCTTTATCACCAGCCTCTGCCTGCGGTTCACATAGGGTACACAAGTCAAATATGCTGAATGACACATACTCCCCTTTGCTACCACATCAGGAATGCGCTCACCCCCTCCAATGGGGCAGTTACTTTGTATCTTGATATGGATGGGCCTTGTCCAGTGAGGATGGCTGATTTCTACAGTCTAATGTGGAAATGGCACTTTCAGGGTTGTACACAGAAGGTGGCTGAAGGTCTGGGGCCCTCATGTTTGCATCATCAAACGAAGTGAGCAAAGACAAAAACATGACTACTGTGTTTAGACAGTGAAGGAATCTTGTTCTGAAGCTCAGCTCCAAGAGGCGCAGATGCTCAGGCCTGGAAGGACTGCCTGTCCACCCAGCCCCACAGAATCCCTGTGGGATTGGTCCTCAGCGACGAGCACTCTTCAAAGAGAACTGTGAAGCAAGGGCTCAGACCGTGGATGCCACCTGAGTCAATTCTGCTCTTGACACTGCATGGCCAGGACCCAGTGCAGCTGTCTGCACTGTACACTTGCCACTCCTCTGCCTCCACACACCCACTTCAATCTCTTCCTGCGAATAAATGCAGCTGTTCCAGCAGCTCAAGTGAGTGCCCAGATACAAAAGATGTAGTATGTAAATAAGGCTAATAACTAGAGCCCAACACCTTCAGCAATTCCTCATTATGGCCCAAGATTACCCCTTTGGAAAAGCAGATCATGCGCAGTATGGCGGTGTGAGGGATTACACTAAGGATGTCATGTCTCATTTGGGGAGTGCTGGTCAAATATTCGATTTGTCTTGCTATACAACAAAACGCCCAGGGGTTGCTCTACCCCTCGCAAGGGAAACAAAGCAACCAAGGAAGAAAACACGTTGCCTGGACAGGCAGGTACCAGAGGCTGCCGGTTGCCGGGGTGAGCACCGCAGTGCTGGCGCACCCTAAAAGCACAGCTGGAGCAGCCTTCGGAAAACAAGCAGGAGAACTACCCTCTATTCTTCCTGAACTCGGGCTCCCCTGACTCCTCACTGCCTGAAAAACACATGAATGCTAGACTGGAGACATTCCACCATCAAAACGTACTGAGCGCTTACTGTATGCTAGCATTGGAGGGCAAGAAGGTAAGACTCTCCCACACTAGGAAGTCCTTGAAATATGAAGGAAGACAAACAACATGGGGTGAGCAGGGTGGGAATGGAGCAATAAATAATGTTTCCAGGAAGACTGGTGTCACCCACCAGTATCCAGGAACAATCTATATCTAAAATGTCTTGGGGAAAGGAAGAGTCTCCTGGGCCTCCAACGTGAGTCTCAGAGACAAGGGAGGATGTCCGAAGGCAGGGGTCTGCACTGAAGCATCCTGGGACACTGAGGAGAACCTTCACATCTAACCCCAGCCATATCCTGCCCTCAGCTTCATTTCCCATTGCTTTATCGTGCCCTGGAACATCCCCAGTGCCCACAGTACACCTTCTAGCCTTTCTTTTCTGAACATGGTCTCTGACTTCTGCCTCCACTGTTTCCCTTTCTGATCCTTTTCCCCCTGCCTAGACCCCTCGATTCCCTGTGAAGTCTTCCCACATTCCTGGGAACAGAGGGGATCCCCTCATCTCCTCTTGTATGACTCCTTGGCCAAGTGGGTCATGTCTTTACCTTTGACAAACACTGTCCCTATCTGCAGGGTCACTCCTCTTCTAGAAGGCTTGTCAACCTGAAGCCCCAGGACACAGGTGGTATAAACAGCAAGGAGACCCAAGCAGTGAGCCTCCTGCTGCTTCAATGAACCAAGAGTTCCGGGTGACCTCCCCGCCTAGCACAGGTCTTCAGGGGAATCCACAAACTCGTCCCTTCTGCTTAAAGTGCCCCACATTGAACCTCTTAACCTGGGACATCACCAGAAACTTCCCTTTTGAGAGCAATTAGATTCTTCCCTATTCTTGGTGACCAGAAAACAACACAGTAGCAGGAGAGGAAAAGCTTTGGCCTTAGGGACAGCTTGCTCTAAGACTCAAATGGCTGAGGACACTTCATGAGCCCCAATTCTCAGGGCTGTGAATGCACCTGAGGACCTCACAGGTCTGGACCCCTCTTTAAGCTTAGGATTTGCTGTACTGCCTCCCATTGCTCAATAAAGTTGCTAAGTCCTTCAAAACTCTGGAATCAGGAATCTCATGAAGCAGTGGCATTTGTGAAATGTCTGAAAAGGGGACCTGGGCCTGTGGACCAAGTCTGAGGAAGGCATGCAGACCAAGTCAGAAGAAAGTATGCTGCCAAGCGAGAAACTACAGTGACGGGTAGAATGACAGCCCCAGTCTTACAGGGAACACTTGGTCCCTGGCATTTGGACTGTGAAGTCCATGCCCAGGAGAGTTCAAGGTGGGCAGAAACTGACCCAGCCATGTGATTCCTGGGAGCATGCAAGGCTGTGTGTGTGTGCGCACGCGTGCGCATGTGTGTGTCTGAGGAGGGGTGTAGGTCTCTGTATACAGCAAGGGACTACACCAAAGCACAGGCTATCCCTTGGGGGATAACAGCACACATGTTACACAAAGCACAGGTTATCTCCCTTGGGGGATAACAACCTATGTGTTATACAAAGCACGCCTATCATAACTCCTGAAGCCCTGAGCCCCATGATCCCCAATGCACGAGGAATGTCGTCTCCGTACTTCAGTTGGCCCATTTGTAAAATGGGATGCTCGGCCCTCATCCTCACACTGGTGCTCAGAAACCACTGCCATCACTTGGGGGAGACACTGAAGATAAACAGAAGGGAGAAAGCAAAAATCTCAACCTTCTCGTCATGATACCCAGTAGAGATCAAAAATGGTATTGGTCTCTGGTAGCTCTGCAGCTTCGACATTTTCCCAGGTGTTTCTGCTGTAGAAACAGCTGTTCAGCTAAAGTACTTCTGGATCCCAGTCTGGTCCAGCCATGTCATGTGAACTTATGGGCAGATGATGTTTTCTCTCAGATTCGTGTCTTCAGAAATGTTTAGCTGACTCACGTGCCTGTGTGTCCACAACGAGAGACAACCATGAACGCTTGGCTCATAGAGGAACACAGCACGCCACCTCTTCTCCCGTGGGATCTAGGGGGACTCTAGAAAACAAGCAGGTGACAAATCACAAACCATGTCAACAGAATTGATCCTGTGACTGGCTCTGTCTGTGACAGATCACTCCGGCCCCATCTCCAGAATCTAGAGGCTGAAAGCTTAGGAGATTCACAACTGTAGATAATGAGGTCCTAACCTTGGGCCTGAAAAGAAACTCCAAGTGCGGCTAGAGCAAATCCACCCTCCCAGCAGAGCCAGCCCTTGTCTGCCAGGGGGTAGCACTTTTACTTTGCCACCAGATCTTAGCCTGCCTCCCTCCCCTGAGGTGGCTGACCTCGCCTGCTGTGTGCTCAGACCTGTGTCTAGGGCATACTACAAGCACTATTTCTCTGCCTGTTGTTTCCAAAGAGCTGAAGGAAGTCCCCTTGACAGAGGCTCAGAAGTGTCCCCTTCCCAGTACCTGTGCCAGCTCAACCTCACCTCCAGGGTCGCGGCCTCTTCAAGTCACTTCATTCCTGATCCCGGGGCAGTTCTGACCATCGCCCTTCCTTCAGTCCTCAGGAAACTGCTATTCCAAGCATGCTTTCTCGACTCTACCATGGACTCTGCCACCTGCCTGATACCCTCAGCATCACCTCAATACCCAAGCTTCCCGCCCCTCCCCACGCTGGCATCTCCCAGAAGACATGTCCCGCAGACAGGTTCAACAGTACACCCAATCACCAACTCTGAAGTCAGAAGACACTGACATGGGGAATGGGGAGATGGGTCCATGGGTGAGAGTATTGCTACGTAAACATGGGGGTCAAGGTTTGAATCTGCGCATCCATGTGAACAGCTGGATAGGACCACACACGCCAGCAATTCCTGGGCTGGAAGGAACATACCCTGTGTGTGCATGTGTCACACACGTACAGAAACATGCACAAAGAGAATCATAGAAGGATTCAAGGAAGGATCACAGGGTGGTTGAGCACACATGCCTCTGGGAAGAAAGACTGGAGGTCAGTGGAGGAATCCACAATGTTCTCTTCTACACTGTCTAAAGTGCTAATCTGAGCGTAAATGTCACTTAATTTCTAATGGGAAAATTAGAAATGGGCACTGAGTCCTACTCCCAGAGATAACTGCATATTGGCGTTGGATTGGGCTGCCATCACCTGTGTTTTGTTTATATGGAAGGCACTGAGTTAGTGATATGGAGGTACACACAGCTCACTGTGTGTAACAGGGAAGCAGGGTGCCTCTGTATGGCCTCGTCTGTAGAAGTTTCCTGTCCTTCTTACAGAAGTCACCTGGGATCATGGTCTCCACAGCAGGCCTGTTTGCAAGGACAGGCAAAGCACAACCAACTCTCCACTGAGAAGCAGAAGTTGACAGTGCGGGACTAGCCACCCAGATTTCAGTCCCAGCTCAGATTTGACTCTGAGCTTCTCTCAACTCACAGCCTTGTTGCAGACATCCCATTTGCTGCATGTGCTGTGACATGAAAGGCAGGCAGAGTCACAGTGGCAGCAGGGGAGCCCCTTATCCCTGCTGTCTTTACCCATCGCCACCTCTGCCTACTGAATCACCTCACGGCACCATCACTGACTAGTGAGTCTGACAACAGGACCAGGCCACGCCACTCACCATCCTCCACTGATACAACCATCTACATCACTGGACCTTAGCTGCCTGACAGCTATCCTTGCACAACATGGCACAGGTGTCTCTCTGGGCCATGAAGTGGCAAGGTAGGGAACCATTTGGTCTGAAGTCCTCCTGCCTCATGGGAAGTTCTAGTTGAGTCCACGACAGAGTGGTCATGAGAGCAAATCCATGAAGAAGACACCAGCCTCCTTTGCAGCTGCCTCTTGAGTCTCGTGGCCTTCCACACTGCACCCCTTTGTTTGGGGACAGCTGTGTCTCAAACAGGGATGAGCCTCTCTTCTCTCCTGTCTTTTCGATCCCAGGCTAATGACAAATGCATTCCTATGCTTCTCTCATCCCAGAATTCAGTGCCCATGGACCCCATTCTCTGAGCTGAAAACACAGATACTTCACATGCACAGTTGGGGGTTCAGGTAGGGAAACCTGCTTCTTCTTCCAGAATGCCACCTCTGACCTATTCAGGCTGTGGTACCTCCTGCTCTGAGCTCTCACCCCCCCCCCTCGGCAGTTCGCCCACTTCTCTCTTGAGGAGGGAAGATGTGTGCTTCACTAGCTGTGTTCCACATTTCTCATATCAGTGCGTTTCTCAGCACAGCAGAGCAGTGGGAAGTTCCAGTGTTGCCGCCACATGAACCTGGGTACCAGTCTCCAGGGCCCCTGCTGAGGGCAGAAGGGGAGAAAGGTGGAGGCAGGCTTTCCTCTAAGAGAAGGCTGCTTCCCACATCTGTGGAAACTTGAAAGAAACGCACGTGCTGTGCCCTGGTTCTGAGGCTCTAAACGCATGTGCTGTGCCCTGGTTCTGAGGCTCTAAACGCATGTGCTGTGCCCTGGTTCTGAGGCTCTAAACGCATGTGCTGTGCCCTGGTTCTGAGGCTCTAAACGCATGTGCTGTGCCCTGGTTCTGAGGCTCTAAACGCATGTGCTGTGCCCTGG